>LBLO01001067.1:0-11842 GCA_004354395.1 Chondrostereum purpureum
ATTTTTTTTTTTTTTTTTTTTTTCACCCACAGTGAGCTTTACCTCAGTGTCAAGGATCTTGTGCAATACTCCAGTTCGATCAGTCATTTGCCGTAAATCACTGACTCGTCCTGACAGTTTGGGCTTGAGTTTGACAACCTCTTGACCTGTAGATGACTGCTCCCCGTGTTTCTTCACAGGCTTCTTCTTCTTCAGCGCTACTTCCTCTTCGGGTGACTTCGATCTCGACTTTCCCCGTTTGGGCTGAGATTCTGCCGAATTAGGCTCGGACATACGCTTTGGTGGTTCAAACGTAACTTTGCGTGGCTCCCGGGCATCAATAGGGATTGGCTCTGGAATCCGAACCTCTGAAGGCTCGATTTTCACAGCATCTTCTACTGCTTCCCCAGGATTGTTGGCTGATGGCTGCCACTCTTTTGGAGGAGATGGGTTACGTTCTTTCCAGGCTGAGCGTTTATGGGGAGTCTTGGCAGGCCCTAATGGAGTAGCTTCTCGCTGCTTTCTCCATTCACGAGTCTTGTCGGATACCTTCTTTCTGGCTTCCCTGTTTAATATCTTCTTGGGTGCAACTTCTAGAGTACGCACGCCAATTCGATTATGAGTGTGCATGGTGTAATACACTGGGAACTCTTGGGAAACCATATGGTCATCCTCTTCTTCTTCTTCAGCAGTGTCGTAGTCTTCTTCGTCAAATTCTTCTTCACTGGATTCTTCTTCGGTATCAGCATCGGTACCAGCATCCTCGTATACTCCAGAAGATGTATTGGAGTCTGAGAGCTCTCTCTCATCATCTGAATCTTCTTCTTCTACTTCAACAATCTTGGACTTGGTTTCTAGCTGCTTTTCTGCCTGTTGCTTGTAGTAGAATACTGGTTGATACGAAGTAACCAGCATTGATTTTCCTTCTACTGGAATGGGTGCAGTAGAGTTAGCAACATGTCGTTTCACAGCATCGGCTATGTTTTCGCCTGCAAGTCGAAGTACAAATCTCCCATTAGGCCAGTTCCACTTGTATGTGAGTGGATCTTGTACAATATACCCTTTCTCTTTAAGAGCTAGCAACTCTGGGCATCGGGAAACTCGATGTTCCATAGAGTCACATCCATAACACGGGTGTTCACCTGACATATTGTAGGCATTGGGACCACGCGCAGGATTCTGTCCTCCTAAAGGAATGTTATTAGGATACGTAGCAACCTTTGGGGGAAGGGAAGTAGGAACTTGGGTGTTCATGTGTGGAGGAGGTGGGCGATCACTGAAGTCGCGCTGATTGCGTAGCGGGGAAGTATCATCAATGACAATGGGGGATCGTACGCAACGCTTTGCATTACCAGTCTTGTCGAGTTTCAAGGCTTTGTAATACAAGTGGCTGTAGTCAGGGTCGCGTACAGACATACGATTGAGCTTCCTAATAAGGAACTCCACCTCATCGTCATCGGGTTCTTCTCGGAAGTGAGACTTAGGGCTAGGAGATCAGACTCTTTCCTTCTCTCGTCGAGTATCAGAGTCTTTGGCTTTCTCCTTTCCTTTGTCTCGTGGCGTAGGGGATCTGTCTCTGCGTCGGTGTGCTTGTCGAAGTGCCCGATAGTCTGCTTCAGAGCCAGGGGAATCATATCCTCTATCTTCTCCTTCACTCTCACCACTAGTCTCCTCTCGCTCAATGTCAATCCCAAAGGCTTCAGGATCTAACATCATAGTTGTAAAGTTGTCCCTTTGGAAGTGTGACTCTGCAACTTTGCATACTTCTTCCATTCTGAAGGGACTAGCGAGATCTCGATTAGGGTGAACAGCAAGGAGCTTGGCTTCTAGAAGCATTCGAAGTCGAGCAGGGATACCTAGCCAGAAGAATGTATGATACTCGTGAGGCGAAATTCTGCCTGTCTGGAAGAGAAGTCCTGCTCGAGACTGATAAGTTCGATAGTACTTCTTCCATTGTGCGAGATTACTACATTCCTTCTGCTGGTGCTTGATCGCGAAATGCTTGACGTCAGCTGGACGATAATGTAGCTGGGCTTTTTCCGCGTCGTAATACTTGAGGATTTCTGTCTTCAACGCCTTCCAGTTACCTCTCTTGTAATGAGCAGAAGCTTTGATAAAGGCAGCTACAGATGAAGAACAGTAATCTAGAATTCCCTCACAGCGTTYGGCAGGTGAGGTAATCTGATACTTGGACAATAGTCTCTCGTAGTCCTTGACAAACTGTTCAATCTAAAAGTGAGTGGAGCTTCTCGATGTCCCCGTGGGGGCATTTCGTACAAGCGTAAGGCATACTGTTGGACTGGAGACGGTGAGCGACTGGGATAAGGTGAATCGGGGTATACTGACATTGGTTTGGTGTGTCTTTGGCTATTAGAATGACCAAAAGGACTGTTATGAAGCGATGCAATGTCGTTCCAAGATTCGTGGTCGGTTTGCTGGCCTGCAGCAGATATGGGTGATTGTGCGGAAGTAGGACAAGGTCCTGCGAACTTGAAGTTGTTGGATGGGTCGGGAAACTGGAATGCCATCAACTAGGCTCTGCCTGTTAATGAATAGGACTGTGTGTGAGACGAGATGGTGATAGAAGTCCTGCTTCTAATAGAGTCGATGGATATCAGATGGAAGTACGATGCTGGATACTAAACTTGAAGACAAAATCTGGTNTCTCCGGGCGTGGGTTCGAATCCNACTCTCGTCACCAGTTGTCGGGCTAGTCCAGAGATGGAACAAGGAGCTACCGGAATGGACGTGACTCGGGTAGTGATCCTGGAAAGAATGAAACACGAGCGGCTAATNAAGGNCTAAAGACTCGGTCCGGGGCTCCGAATCTAAACTCCCAGAAACCAACTGACTGAGATGTCCTACTGAGAACCAAGAAGATCACGAAGATCGACGTAGATCAAGAAGGAACAAACAAAAACCCTGATGCTGACTGACTGATGATCACAAAGATCAATGACTGGTTGTATTCGAGGTGTAGGTAGAAACAATCAAACAGCCGCACAGATCTAACGTAGATACTGGGCGTACATAACTGCTGATATACGAGTGACCTACAAGAAACTAAGACGACGACACCACTGACGGTGTAGAGAGCGACTGAACAAGAACACTTATAGATGTAGTAATTTGGCCACCAACCATGGATAAACATGAWTATAGGGAAGTCRGGGTTGGCTGAAGCGATGTTGACGACTTGACGAATACCGTCGACTGACCCGGGCTTGAACGAGACATGTTTGATACCTGCAGAGCGCAAAGCGTCGATGATTTCCGCTGCCTTCTCGGTACTGGGGATACCAGCAGCAACACAGAAACCTTCGATAGGGAGACCCTCCTTTCTCATCTCTTGCCAGAGAGGGAATTGGAAGCCGAATTGACGAGGATTGATGTAGAGGGCATTAAGGGTGATGCCGACACCAGCAGGGATCTTGGACTGGATTTCAGTGACTTTGGAGCGGAGGGCCGCGGCGTTATAATGTCCTCCACCAGCAAGCTCGATATGATAACCAGCGTCAAGAACGGCGCTAACGAAGCCAGCTTTGACAGTAGAAGGTGTCATACCAGCGACCATAATCGGAGGCTTGCCGAGGAGACGAGAGAAGGGAGTGTCGAGTTGAATAGTACCATCGCTGAGAAAAATGTAAGACAGATGGAAAACATTGAATAAAAAGTCTAACGCACTTGGTCTTCACTAATCCAGGAGCGAATTTCTTGCTCCACCATTCCTCGTACTTGACTTCGGTAGAACTGTAGAGTTCAACGTCGCCCTTGGCTCTATCTCCAGCAACAATAACACGAACACCTCTGCCATCCAAATTTCTCGCTGTAAGAGGGCCAATTCCACTCAACCCTCCAGGACCGAAATCAATAGCATGGGTCGCACTCTCGGGGAACGCGGTAGCTTTCCCCCAGTGGATATGTTGGGTGTTGATCTGCTCACACAGGGACCGCGTGATCGACGTTGTGAGCTCGCGAAGATCGGCACCTGTGTCCACGCGAAACGTCGGGATCAGTTAGCATGTGATGGAAGAACCAATGGCAAGATAAAAAGGACCCACCTGTTTCGGTGTGGAAAACAGGAACCTTGAGATCTTTCGCCTCCCATAACTCCTCTCCAAGATCAACCATAACTTTCTCCGTAGTATCCTTCAAATACTCGCTGTGATACGGGACCGCGACAACGAGGAATCGGATAGAGAAGACAGACTTGCGTTGGGAGAAAGGGACTTTGCTCTGGTCGAGCCCACTAGGTGCACGGACTTTGCGGAGATGAGTGACGAGGCCATAGAGTGATTTAGCAGGGCCAGTGACGACGAAAGTGCGGGGACCATTATGGAGGGAGATGGCAATCTTCGAATGCTCGGGAAGGTGAGTGTTTGTCTTCTTGATGTGAGGCTCCAACTCTTTCAGAGTGAGCCCAGAGACGGATAACATAGGGCTTGGGGCGCCTCCCCACCCTCGATCGCGTCGCTGACCATTCCTGGCTCAAGAGAAACGACGGGGAAAGCCTCTTGACCACGAAGCCCCGAAAAGAAGAGCCAGCGGAGGGCCTTCTTGCCATTCTCAGTAAAAGAGTCAAAGGTGGTCGAGGCCGAGATGGCAAGAGCAGAGACGATACCCTGTGAATGACCAGTTGCTCCAGCGAGGCGATCGCGAAGCTCTCCTGGGGTGATTCCTGCAACGTGTGCAGCCACGAGATATTGCACGAGCTGGGTCAATCCGATGAGAGGGAAAGAAACGGGGACAGATGCGAGATAAGAGACGGGTGGGCGAGGGGAAGCACCTGAGAGCCAAGCGAAGACATCTAGACCATGCGTGTAAAACGTGTTGGATCCAGAGGCCGCGTCAGTTAGTGGGATCAAGACTTGGGCGGTGATAATCGCGAGAAAAGAGGTGATGAAGGGTTTGTAGATGTCAAAGAGCGACTGAAGCTCATCGAAGTACACTTCGTTCGTGCCCTGGCCACCGAAGAGAGCAAAGACAGATGCTTTGCCATCCTTCGCTGCAGTGAGCAGAGCTGGTTGGGGTCCCTCGGGAATACCCTCGACACCTTCAGCCCTCAGTGCGGCGAGGGCATGGAAATATCCTGCCAATACGGTCTTGCGGACTTCGGTGTCAAAGGTTGCGGCGAGAGAATGTACGTCGCGTCCGACGAGGTAAGTAGACGTGAAGTACTTGAATACATTGAGCAACAACGCAAAGTGCGCGCGTCGGCACTCTGTATCTTCCTTGATCTTCCCCGCAACAAATGCTAGGAAATCAGCAGTCAGCTCAATAGCTGCCTCGGACGGATTTTCAAGATCTGCGGTCGTGTCTACTGCGTCTATGAGAGATTGCGCATGCGCAAACTCATCTCTAAGGACCTCTGCAAGGATCCATTCATCAGATTTCGTAGAAACTGGAATCGCAACCTGCGATTCATATCGTTAGACATGTAGTAAACACCTGGTTACTCCGTAATGTACGCACTCTGCTCTTCCCTAGGGAGATTATAAGGGGTCTAACTGAAATGCAATCCATTGTTCCCTTAATTTTGTGTGTATGGATCAGAGGGTGCGCTCGCTGTCACAGGTATACGACAGGGAGATGCTCTGAGGTTAGAGGGGATGGGTGACGGAACGAGGATTCAGGCAGGCCGAAATCTAATTTACTTATATGGGGCCGACCTCGTTCCCCAAAATTTTGACGGTAGCGCACGTGATCGATGGTAGATCGTTTCACAGACGCGTCGCGGTTCCTAATTAGGCAACAAACCTCCAGAAATGGTCCGCGAATTAGGTTTTGAGTTTGACTTATTACATACGTGCAGCGATGGCCAGATACACGCCCCTTCATATCGTTCATCGCGAACTCTCTCTGCTCGGAAATTGGCACCAAAATGCATTAGATGGGTTATGTAGGGAAGTTCAAATAAATAACTTGGCTATACGGACGTTCTCCTATACAAAGTGCGGCCGTGCACCAGCGTCCCTCAGCCCGGATGATAGGGTGCACCACACTAGTAATAAAAAATCGTGTCTCAGTGACAGAACATTATACAACGAAAGTAATCCGATCAAATCATGGCCTCGATAACACATCGGGAAGACGATATTAACTGCAGAACCTGTAGAAGCAATTAATTCCAGTCGTAATTGGTAAATTCGTCCTTACCCCTCTCAGCCACCCAGAATTTAAACACCTCTGGCCTCATGCTCAATATTTGATATTTCCTGGACACCCTCTCTAAAACAAACCACATTGTACTCCAACAGCCCTCTCCGACTCTCAAACACAGTCGTCGGCAGCAGAGCGAGCAATGCAAGCTTCGGAGTGATTAAATGGTAAGTCAGAGTCGTCCCTGGAGGCGATGGATGTAAGCATGTCGCCGCGCTCGGATAAAACAATTCTTGGGGTTCAGGTTCTTCCCTCCCTCCAGGGAGTGACTTTTCCTGTTCTTCTCCGAGGAGAGACAATTCGGATGAAGTTGATGGTGGAGGCGTTATCACCGGCGGGTAGATCTTTCGATGGCGAGCTAGGCTTGCTGTTGAGGATCTGCAATAATAAATTGGATTGGGTCAGTAATTTCTCGTCAACCCCAGTGAAAAAATGAAGATTTGGGGATTGGATTGCGTGGCCACTCACTTGTATAAACTTCCAAATGAATTCAACATTTGTAGATAATCACAGCATAGATTATGTGTGTGCGAATCTACCGGTGATGCGTCCGTTGCTATGTATAAGCGCGAGCTGGCGTCAAAGAGGAATGCTTTGGGGGATTGGGAATTCTTGGGGGTGTGCTATTAGCAATGTCTTCGGGTATATTCCTACAATTCCGAGGCCAACTCACAGCACAAAATACGTTTAAAAGGTCTTCCAGGAACGGTAGGGAATCAATCAATTTGTGAAGGACGTGTGAGAAGGCTTCGTGAAGAGAATGATCATGAACAGAGGTGAGGTGAAAGTTGAGAGGCATTTGTTCGTAGTCGGGAGATATATCTATTAGTCTATCCAGTGCCCTTTCGTGAATTTGCCGGAAGTTCTCTGTGGTCCCGCACGTGAGAGGGATGGAAATGAGACTCATATAAAGCACATACCAATCTTGTCATCCTCTTGCAACCGTTCTGATTTATGTACAAACACCTCAATGTTAATATTTGGATTAACGTCGTATGCTGGGACAATGAACTCGACAAGCTTTGAGATGGGTTGATTGTATAAATCCTGCAGTACCCCTTGTCAACGACATAGATCACGAAGACTTCCTACCACTTACTCTGATATCAATAACGAAGATGATGGTAGCAAACTGCGCCAAAGACACGCCCAGAGTCTCAACAGTAATGCTCCCAGGACAATCCCATATTTCCAGAGGAATAACTGTACTGCAGCCTTGCATTCATAAGGGTACCGAAAAGTGGAGACTCCCAATCAACACCACGCACTCGTAGGTTTGTTTGACAATCCTCATCGTAGGCTCGACATAAAACGCTTGTTTAGGTGGTAAATTGTTGAACAATACTTGTCTAATCGAAGTCTTCCCACTCCTACACCCCAGGTGAACCAGAGCAAAAAGTGTTGCAAGAAGTTGGTGTTTCTTACTTCCTAGTTCCAAGAAGAAGTATTTTTGTTCTCATTACATTAGACGGAGAGCCGTTTGCACGGGGAGACGAGGGCATGGTGGAGGTCATTGATTAGAGGTTCATGGACCGAGTTATGTGGCAGTGACGATGTGGCCTAGTCCTGAGGCAATCATATTGTAAAGCTGCCTGAATCTGCTCGAATGCTCTAAATAATTGTATAAAAAGACACAACGCGGAGAGGAGGAAGCCCTCAGAGTAATCACATTTCTGACCTTTCTTTAATGAAGCTGGGAAGTGTTAAGAGATCCGGGCGGCGTCCTTGAAATTCTCGAACACCGAGTGACATCCGCGTGTCACTCTTCGTTTCCCCGCCTTCGACTCCCACATTTCTTGCCTTTCACCCTCTCCCCTGCCCAACTTTTTTCTACCTTTTCATCTAGTCTGGCGGATTTGCGCCTCATTTTCCTTCTATTGCACTCAATTCCACGTTCCTATCAGAGGTGACCCCCGTGTGACGTAGCGGAACAACGCACGTTCGTAGGCAAATCCGTCAGGGCCCCTCTCTTTGAAAAATGCTTATATCCGCAATAATTTCACAGAGCCCTCATCAACACCTACACAACGCTATTGAACTCCAGCCACAACCATGAAGTTTGGTAGGAAAATAAGCGTACGTTATTCACTGTCGTTGGTCGGTCAAAGCTGTAAAGTCTAAACTTAACTCGGTTCCTCTCCAGAATGATCTCTATAAAGAATGGCGACCTTTCTATCTGGACTATAATGGGTTAAAACGGGAACTCAAGGTGCATCTAATTCCATTCATTTTTAGGCTATTCTAAGTTTAGGAACAGGACCGAACTATTGATAGTGAATGGAACGCGAAGGATGAGGAAGAGTTTAAGGTGAAGCTTGAACAAGAGTTGGACAAGATTCATGACTTCCAGAAGCAAAAGGTATGTCTTAGTTGCTATCCTAGTGTTTATCTTACTAACTGCTACAACATCAGACATCTGAACTTGCTCGTCGTATACGAGACGCAGAACGCGAAGTGAAGAAACTCGTCGCAGAGGACTCCGAAGTAAACGACACTCAACGGGATCCCAATGACCCGGAGAGTCAACAAAGAGAGTCTTACGAGCATGACGGTGGTTCGGATGATGAAGATGATGGAGAAGATTCTGACGAAGACGAGTCGCTGGACGCGCTTGAAGACAGATTCCATGGTCTCGAAGAAGAGGTAGCCAATCTTGTCGCAGACGTCCACGACCTCGCACTCTACACGAAATTGAACATCACGGGTTTTATGAAAATACTCAAGGTACGATCTCTCATAAGTCGTGTCCTCACTAGATTTCTAATAACAAAACCACCCTTTCGCAGAAACATGATGTACGTATCTAGTATATCCCCTCCTCTTATTTCTTCCCCTGACGCGTCTTAGAAACAAACTAAATATCCCCTCAAATCTACGTTCGTTCAAAACTATCTCGAAGCCCGCCCTTTCTACAAGTATAACTGGGATGCTTTGATTGTGAAGCTGTCGAAACTCTACGACCTCGTCCGTACGCGAGGACATCCCGTCCAAGGAGATTCCAGCGCAGGTGGATCTCAAAGCGCGTTTGTTCGGCAGACTACTAAGTACTGGGTCCACCCTGACAACTTGGTTCCTTTGAAACTGGCTATCCTGCGGCATCTTCCTGTGCTTGTTTTCAACGCAGACAAGGAATTTGAGCCCAAGGATGCGGCTATCACGTCGATTTATTTCGACAATGAAGAGCTTGAACTGTATCTGGGTCGTCTGGAGAAGACTGAAGGCGCTGAGGCAGTCCGTCTTCGATGGTATGGCGACATGGACACGAAGACTGTGAGCACCCTCATCTCCAAGAATTTCACCCTCTTTCTAACGTATTTTTCACTCAGATATTCGTTGAACGCAAAACTCATCGTGAAGACTGGACTGGTGAAAAGTCGGTGAAAGCCCGTTTCCCCATCAAGGAGCACTTAGTCAATGCATTCCTTCGAGGGGAATACACCGTAGACGCAGAGTTCCAACAGCTAGTCAAAAAGGGAAAGAAGACGCAAGCAGAGGTGGATTCGATGATTCAACTGGCCAACGAAGTCCAGTACGCTGTCTTGACGAGAAAATTGGTTCCAGTAATGCGGTCGTTTTACAACCGAACCGCGTTCCAGCTTCCGGGTGACGCGCGAGTCAGGATATCTCTCGATACTGAGTTAACCATGGTGAGAGAGGACAACTGGGACAAAAGGANCCGTGCAGGGGATAACTGGAGGCGGATGGATATCGGAATTGACTACCCATTCGAGCAACTTCCTGCTGAGGACAAGGAACTTTTTAAGTGAGCCAGTAGCATCTTAGCCGCCACTAGACGAGGTGCTGACATTGTTCTTCGTCAGCTACGGCGTGCTAGAAGTTAAACTTCAGACGCAATATGGACAAGAGCCACCGCAATGGGTCACAGATCTCGTTCAGTCTCATCTTGTGGAAGCCGTTCCGAAGTTCAGGTGTGTTTCGACAGAAATGCACGAAACCATCAATAATTCTCACCCTTTTCTAGCAAATTTATCCATGGATGTGCGACATTGCTTCCTAATCGCGTTGATCTTGTACCCTTCTGGCTCCCCCAAAGTGAGTTTTTTTTAATTACTCCCGACGTGGGTTTGGGCATATTGACCTTGGGTGTCACAGTGGATACCGATATTCTCAAGCCCGATACTGGTTACTTATCCATCATTGAACGCCCCTCGAATTCTCAAAGCTCTCGAGGCTCTTCCGATCAACATACTTCTGGCATGGGCACTCCTGAGGATAGCAAATACGTCGAGCCAGTTTCTGAAGGAGAAGATGACGAAGACATGGAACAAACCCCAGCCAGAGATGAACTCAGGCGGACCGGTCTCAGTGGCGCTGAAGTTGCAGAGGCAATTGCCTACAGAGAGCGCATGTTGAAAGAACGGGGGACAGAAAGCGGAGCTGGTCAGGGCAAGAAGAAGGCTCCTGCGCCCATCGAAGAGGGAGACCACGAGTATGAAGCCGATGTGGAAGCTACCCTCCTCAGAGGAAGAGAGTCACATCCCAACGGACTCAATGCTCATGCTCGGACTAACAGAGCACTGTCCATTGACCCTCTTGCCCCCTCATCTGCATTTGATGAGACGTTGCGGGATAGGCTGCACCAGGAACGAGATGCTAGAAGCCAACGAGGGTTCCCGCGCTCTGAAGAGACTGTCGCAGAGCAGGATGAGAACGGACTGGAAAGTGATCAGGATGAAGCTGGCCCTAGCCAACGCCACGGAGAGGATAGAATCTTGTCACGGGAATGGACGGCTCCGAACGGCAAACGGATATCGGTACCTGTCCGAGTAGAGCCGAAAGTATATTTTGCAGCGGAGAGAACATTCTTGGTAAATCGCACTACCCGTAATTGTGATCTCTGCCCCTCGTCTCACCTTGGTCTTAATCTAGAAATGGCTCAACAATGCTGTATTCATTGGAACAATCGCAACGACCTTGCTGAATTTCACTTCTCCGGACGATTCTCGCGGCCTCATCTCTGCATTCCTCTTCACCGTCTGTGCGTTGTTGGCAATTGGTTATGCCGGGGTGATCTTCGTATACCGCACTTTCCGACTCCGGGAACGAAGAGCAGAGGGTCTTTACTATGATAAGTATGGTCCTACCATCCTTTGTGTTGTGCTCTTTAGTGCATTGGCAACCAACATCGGTCTTAGGCTGTCGGAACTTTGAGATTTCTATTACCGTTACTGTTATCTTTATTTGCGCTCTAGGTTTCTGATCGATTGACTAGTCGTGGTAGTAGTAGCTCCCCTATGGGCCATGGCTGAATGAACCTACTTTTTTAGCACGACTTCCCCAATGCCACGGGTCTCAGTTTGAATCTCTGGTACTATCCGATTTAGGGTTTGCATGTTTGACATCGTCTGATCCCTTCCAGCTTGATTTGCATCACCCCTTTCCGACTAATATTATCTTACTTAGAGATGTACAGCTCAGGATATGTGCGGAAGCAGCGGATGTTTCTGTGCTTCACATCGCAGAGACATTTGATGAAACATCGAAATTACCACGACCTCAGGAGGCAAATGAATTCACCAAAACCGGTGCTCAGGAATTGGTCCTCTGGATTATTCATCTTATCCTATCCAATCCATCAGCAGGTGTGTTCTGACAACAACGGGGATTGAAGGGCGCCAATAGGCATCCCGCTCGTCATTATGCATTTTCCCATTTCCCGGAAAAMAAAAAAAAAAAAAAAAAC
>LBLO01001068.1:0-11829 GCA_004354395.1 Chondrostereum purpureum
CTTGCTGGAAGCGATCTACAAGAAATATATAAATCACATCCTTCCTACGAAAGCGACTGTTCCTATCTTGGCAAATGCGATTCAGGCTCATGTAAGTGCCCGGTCGCTGTAATCAAAAGTGTACAAATTGAAGAGGTTCTGTTCAGCGGCAAGAAATGGGAATTATCTCCCAAGACAAATCAGAAAGAGTCTTGGATAAGACATCGGTCCCTGTTCCTGAGAGAAAACCGCCAGCTCAAGAAACGTCGCGCAAGAAGTCACCGATCGCGAAGAAAAGCCCGAAGCCAAAAACTAGCCGTCTCGGCAAGGAGACATTGGAGGAGATCAGGAAGGATATCTCCTCCTTGAAACTACCGTCATGGGTTTCTTGTCCTCCAAAAAAGCCTGGAGATGTAGCGGGTGGGAAATTACATGCAGATGAATGGCAAACATTCTGTTTGGTCGTTCTCCCCCTTTCTCTCACTCGGTTGTGGGGAAATGAACCAAAAGACTCCGATAAAGCCAAAGCACTTGAAAATTACAAGGACCTGGTGGATGCTATCAAGATGGCTACCCGTAGGCGTCTCAACGAGAATATGATCCTGGATTACGAGCGTCTCATGTACACCTACCTCCAGCAACTATTGATTCTCTTCCCCGGAACACATCTTGTTGTTAATCAGCACATGGCACTCCACTTTGGTGAACAGTTGCGTAGATTTGGACCGTCCCACGCTTGGCGTTGCTTTGCCTTCGAGCGCTTCAATGGCTTGCTACAAAAAATTCCGACTAACAATAGATTTGGTTGGTCTCAGTTCAATTTCCATTCCAATCCATTGAATCTCAACTATATGATGCAGGTAATTCGGAGATGGAGAGGACGAAGTTCAGGCGTTTTTGCCAGGGACAAATGCTCCGCGCAATCTTCAGACCTGAGTATCTTCCTGACGATATGGATAATATCGTTGCGAGGTGTGCGGCTCTGAGGCTTGACGTGTTGGATGGGACTGATATAAAAGGTACCCTCTTGCGCGAGACCAGTTATGTACCTCGACAAGATGAGGATCCCGACTGGGACGAGCGCCGGTTATACCAACTTCCGGATGAGGAGTACAGATTGCTACAAGAGCACTTCGCCCAGATGGGGAGTTCTCTGGCGATTTCCACCGAGGTCATGCCACAAAGAAGGGTTTCTCAGTTCGGTGAAGTGTACCAGCCCAGCTCACTCTCGACAGGGAATTGCAATATTGTGTATAGAAGCAGGGATACCGAGRAAAGCCATCGGGGTACTATTACATCTATCTTCAAGCAGAGGATGAAGACACGCACAGGCGGGTATGTCTTCCCGACCTTCATATGCGTTCAAGATCATACGCCAGTTTCCCGCAAAAAAGACCCTTTCAAGGGCTGGCCAGCACTTGGATGTCAGCTCATCCATTTATCTTCGGCAAAGTCAAGGATAATTGAGCCAGACCAAATTCTATCGCACTTTGCATTGCTCCCGTGGACTGAGGAGGGGACATTTGCCTCCCTGGATCTCAACCATGTGAGTACAATACTCACATATGGGTTGATTGACATTGATGGAAATGTTTGTAGAACTGAGTGACCCCTGCCTACTTTAAATTTACCCATATTTCAGGATGCCCACAAGTCGATACCGTTTGTACTTTGTTAAAGTTGGAAGAATGCATGCAAATCAGGATCTGTAAGGACTGAATTTATATGCGACCTGCGTGTGATGTTCTGCGGATAGCTAACGTGAAGATGTAATCACACCAAACTCTTCCAAGGTGTCGGAGTTACGACGTGAGAGGTGGGGGTGGAGGCGGAGCTTTGGCCTACACCCCCAAAGACGCCCCCAGGCACTCCCAGCTATCGATAAGACCGCAGTCGCTACACCCATCCCTATTCAAGAAGTCTATGGTACCCCAGAGGTCCAGAAAACCATCGGCCAGGACTTCTTGATTCGGTTAATACCGCTGAGCGTCCATGAGAGTGCTAGCGTGTACTCGGAAGAGAAGACAAAGCTAGTTCGAGGAGAGGTGGAGAAAGCAGAGGGTGCGGAAGGAGAAATACGCAGAGTATTAGATGGTATGGGAGTGAAAGAGGGTCTGACCAGGTTCCGTGCTATGGCTGAAGGGGAAGTGGGCAGTGAGGCTGAAGTCCCCATCGACGTTCGTCGTTGGAAGGAGGATATCACGCTGATTGAGGAGAAGACTTACCTGGCAGGCATCAATGCTCTGCTACCTTGAACTAGCTACCTCTTTCTCCCCATGTTTTATTCGGACAAAGAATATGATACGCGATAGACAACCGCAATAGCGTTACTGCATAAACTTACCAAACGTCGAGCAATGCACAAGTGCTTGCAAATATCTTTCGAACTTTTCGCATAACGTGATATGAACTTCACGATGGTCAACCGAAGGAACGATATGTATAGCAATGGGATAATGATGGAAACTAACAACACCACCACCAACCATGTTCCCATTCCGCACTCCTTCTGCGCCGTCCCATCCCCAGTTCTCGCTACATTCAAAATATGATGTTTGGCATTCCAGGAAATGATGTACCTTGTCCGTAAGCATCGCTCGCGATCGTTCCGGGTCGTCCATGCCGCATCTAGAATCGGGAATGGGATCTTGATTACAACACCCGGTAAGCTCAGGCACTTGAAGGATCCGGATCCGGAGCGGTTTGCCTTACAGCTAACTCCATAATGATAGGCCTCCCTGAAATTATTAGTCACGTACGCTCTGCGCCCACCGTCGAAAAGCAAGCACTCGACCAATATTCATATGTAATGCTTCTTGATATCCACCAGCCAGCATCCATCCTCAACCCCTCGTCCCCTCCGTCATGCTAAGTTCCCCGCATAACTCCACGGATGTCCATCTGGGAATCGAAAGAACAAGGAACTGATAGGATACAACGGGCAGCACTACTACTGCTAGTACTACTATGCTTTTTGCCACATCGCTTGCTGTTTGATTCGGCTATTTTGAGCACGCAGCTAATCAATTGATGGTTCATTATTGTAGATAAACAAAGGGAGGGAGGATCTATTCAATGTTTATCGCATCTGATTGCAAAGTGAGAATTTCCTTTTTGTTTCTGAATCCTCATCCGCCACTCTATCTCTATCTCCTCAAAGTCTCCCTATTCATTATCCATGGCTATCAGGCAGAGTAGAGTAAGCCAGTTGCCAAGGCCTCATTACTTTTTTTGCTTTGCTTACAAGCGTCTTACACCAGCGCATACGACATCTGAGACCGCTCACACCACCACCCACCCCACCCAGACCTCCCCGCAAAAAAGCGAAGCGGTCACATGCTGCCACCACCACCACAGCAACCCTCGCAGCCCCTGGCGCCCGGCTTCCTGGAGATGTTATCGCTCGTATCGCCCTCCACTGTGACCCGAACACTTTGCTCCAACTCAGTCGTGCAAGGAAGGAGTTTACATTTGAGGCCCTACGTGCTTTCTTTCTTAGAGCTCATACTAATGAGCTCTTGAATATGGCCAGATTCCCAACTATCCAAGTATTGGTGAGTGCGTCGCGATGTCCTTCGTCCGTTCCGGCACNTTTTTCTAAACTGCGGCTACACAGGCGTCCTCGTCCATAGACCAAGTTAATGCCGTGTGGAAAGGCCTTGGATACTATAGTCGTGCAAGCCGACTTCTGACGGGAGCGCAGAAGGTCGTAAGAGAGTTCAATGGAATCCTCCCTGATAGTGCCAAAGAAATGGAAAAGCAAGTTCCAGGCATTGGACGATATACTTCTGGAGCAATTGCAAGCATCGCCTACGGAGAGCGCGCTCCAGTGGTAAGTGGTTTCATCTCTACATACTTACAGCAAAAGGACCTCACCAACGTAGCTGGATGGCAACGTACATCGCCTCCTAAGCAGAATTCTGGCGCTCCATGCTCCCCCGAAGTCTAAGGCTACTCTGGATATTTTATGGGCGGCAGCAGAAGCTATGGTAGAAATCCAAACGCAGACGGAGCTGAGTAAGTATTTGACAACGTCGCTCAATCACCACTGAAATTTGCCCACTAGGCCACGAGAAAGACCCCATGGTCATCCACGAATACCCAGGAGATATCAACCAGGGTTTGATTGAGTTGGGTAGTACTGTTTGTAAGGATCGCGATCCAAAGTGTCCAGAGTGTCCCTTGCAATCATGGTGCCAGGCTTACTCGAATCGTTGCCAGGTAAGCACAACCCACTTCGCTAAGTCTTTCTGCTCTATTCGCTGATAACGTGTCTGTAGTCGGCGGTCCCTGAAATCGAGGACCTTTGCGGATTATGTGAACCGCTTCCTACCGAGCACACTGTTCTTTCGTATCCCATGAAAGTACAGAAGAAGAAGCCACGGGAAGAGCTTGACATCGTGAATGTCGTGGAGTGGCGCCCACACAGTACATCTGATAAACGTTACTTTCTCTTGGTAAAGCGTCCAGACACAGGTGCGACTCAATTTGTGAACACCGGTATCTCATGCACACATCAATAATATTTTAGGACTTCTGGCTGGACTTCTCGAGTTCCCAACCCTCCCAGATGTCGGCCAATCGATTACGGCGAAGGAAGGCATAGAATCCACTAAACGACAAATCTCAACATTATTTAGCATTGTATCTTCAGAATCTCTTACTGGGAAGTGCCTTCACTTGGCCGAAATTCAGCCGTTAGGTGATGTTGTCCATATATTTTCACACATCAAGAAAACATATAGGACCTATTGGGTTCTTTTGGTGGGTGGAGAAAAGGCGCCTCATCCTCTCTTCGATGACTCTACGACGGTGCCCCCAAAAACGAAGGCTTTCAGAAGCAAGAAACAGTCTAGTCGCACTATACCAGGCAATTCTACTGACCGTTCTTCTTGGGTGCCTCTTGAAGAGGTCGACGGAAACAAGTACGTCTTTTAATCCGGTTTCTCTGTCTTAGTTCATAGTTTCGTGTAGCATAGGAACAGGGGTCGCCAAAATCTGGGCCCTTGCTCAACAGGCATGGGAGACAGCATAACCAGCATATCCAGAGTGTGTCGGGGAACTTCTCCGCCTTCCGCCTCTCTTAGCCTCTCTCGTGAGCGGATTTAGCTCATAGGTACTACGATATCATCGATGATGTCCACTGTCGTAGTGAGGTTGCGAGCACATTCCTGTGTTTTTGCGAAGCTAAACTTCGAATTCATGACCCTCGACGTCAACTATGAGCCAATGAGACGACTGTTCTCGAGTTCTGGTTGCCTCCCTCCATAAAAGTTGTTTTTGGGGTTAAATCCGGGAATGATCATTGAAGAAGCCATTTTTCATGTCCTTTGAATGGCGATTCAGTGTTCGGTGTTTGTGCTCTTAGCTGTCTTCTATCTGTTCCGGCGAATACCTCAGTCAAAATACCACAGCAACAGAACCATATCGCAATATCGTATTCTAGTGAAATCGCCCAGATACGCCGTGGAACTGGTATTTCAATGGCACCTCTATTCAAACCGAGATTCAGTATCTTCGCCAGAGAACTTTGAGCGGTCCTAGTTGTGGATAAGCCTTTACTTCCATTCCCATTCGTCGCGGACATCTAGTATGTTCTCATACTCCAGGTCCCTTCTAAGAACCAAAGGTTTACGTTGTGCTTTGGATTTGTCCTGAATGCCCCGAACTCAATTCAAACTTTAATTATTCGCGAAGTGAATGATAATTCCACAGCTTTATTTCCGAGCAATAAAGAACGCCATCTCTAGGATTGTACCTTCAGTTTCTACAACCGTCAGCCCACCAGATTGTATACCATGCAACGGCCTACGCTTGAGAACGCCAGAATTAGATCTACCCGCGATGCCCTCCATGTATTTCATGGAGTTGCCAAACGATCTTTACCTCTCATCATCCGTCGGCTGGATGTAGAAGAGCGGAGAACCATAGCAGCAGGGAACGTATATGTGTGGGAAGAGAGAAACGCCACAGGCGACAACCTTGGCATCGGAATGGAGAGATGGTATTTCTCATATGTGTGTTGCCGCTGCAGTCAAAATTGCTCATTTTCCAACAACACACAGGACGGATGGAATGGCATGGGGTCCAAGTCGTAGGCAGATTCTCCTGTTACTCGTCCGTTTGACTGCTTGATCAATGTGCACACCTTAGGCGTGAGAGACGTGTGCAATATTCATTTTCAATCCTCTAGAAGTTCGCACGTTAACTTCAATCTTGTTTCAGGGGTTTCTCTTCTATCAACAAAGAGAATTTGAAGAAGACCCAAAAAAGCCCGTCGCACCGTGGCATAACCTGCTAAGGTTCTTGTTTTTGCGCTTGCTTGAGATTTTGCGACTGAGTAGGAGAGTCACAGAAAGCGGGACGACCCTTCTCGATCGTGCGAAATTGAAAGCACCATGGATGGATATCTTGTAAAGCAAACATACAGTGTTCATGTTTCACTACCAAATGAAAGACCTCAAGGAATAGTGCGGAAATGGCACCTGAGTAAGTCCCTCGACACTATCTGATAGGAATGATCTAGTCAAATATCGACATCCACGTTCCTAGCTGCATACTTTAGTCAGGAAAAACTCGATAGCCTTCGTACTGTCGATTCGATCCCGGGCATAGGAAATGTACCTGTTCCAGATAACATGTTCACTAGCGCTCGAGCAAGTAAACCACGCAGTGATGCTAGAGAGTCGTACTACATTCGGCCACACTCTGTCATCCGTCCGTCCTTACCAACAACGACTTCGAACGGGATTAATGAACAATCCGATCCATGCAACACCGATGTTCCAGCAGCATCTCCGTGTCCGACATCAACGCCTCCTAGTTTGAGTTCGTGTCAATCATATGCTGGCAATGGTAGCCTTGGGCTTGTTCCCCTAGATCACCTTAGAAACACAGCAGGCTCACACAGGGATCCTTGGGATGAGCTGCTGCTACGGCGCCTCAGTCAAGGTAGACCCTCCATCCAAGGAGGAGGTCGTCATGGGTCTGTTTAGGTCCTGATTAAATGTATCCATAACGCTATAGGCGCTCGGAAAATATCACTGCCTCGCAGATGATGCAATCGGGAAATCGGCTCTATGGCTGAGCTCAAGCTCAAACTCGATTTGCCACTATATCATAGTAGCAGCAACGATGAAAATTATACTATACATACGTGACACTATATCTAAAATTTTATCTGTACTTCGTGACAGAGCAATTCGATTCTTGAACAGCAGAGAGTGAAACCGTGTTCGCAAAGTATTGTACATGACTTAAACTAAACGATGAACCATGGAGCGCCACTCACTGACTCAGCCTCAAGTTTCGGTCCTGTCACTTCTCACGTGGATGCGTCACGCTGAGAATCACTACTGAAGTCGGCCACCTCGGTCCCCTCAAACTTGAGTTTGTACCGGAGAAAGCACAGTAGCAGCGACCATGTCCCTACCCGAGACTTCACAGACGAAAAAGCGGGCTCAGCTTTCTATTGGGGAACCCAAAACGCGTGGTGCAAATAGATCTACCAAAGTTGCTGGTGCGTGAAATCTGTCGCGACGGTGTGGATTCATTTCCTAATACATTTCAACGTATCGCTATAGGAAAACTCAAGGTATTACCCGAACAGCCTGAACTCTCTACTATCGATTCCAGGGATGAAGATGGCCGGACTCTTCGTGTCGCATTAGATCATGAAGGAACCGTAACCGGAGGGGACAGTGATGATGGGGATGTCGAAGAAGATGAAGACTCAGACTCACCGGAGGAAGTGGAAGTGCGTGAATTCCTGTCTCAGTCTTTCTGTTTCTAACTTCCCATGTTAGGTTTATAACCAGATATCTCTCATACCTGATGGAACAGCACGGCGAGATGCACTGAAGCTAACAAAGAAGAAAGCGAAATCCCTTCCGCGTGTAACAGCCTACGCTACTGCCAAGCAAGCACCGTTTCTCCAGGCTCAGTTCTCCTACACTAACGAGATGATAATATCAGTTCCTACCGTATGGACGAGATCATGAAATTCCTAAATGCCAGGAGGTCTGCGTACTGTACCAATCCAAAACTCATTGATGAGGTCATATACACCCCGTATGCATATCAACCATCTCAGGATTCCGCAAGTGAAGGCCGCCGTTCCTCCAGACCCCACTCCTCGCAAACCGGCGACTTGTTGGGTGTACCTGAACTGCAACCAGTTGAAGAAGAGCCCCGTACCACGCAAAAAAAGAAAGGCAAGTTCTACGCCACATCCCCAGAAGCCGAGATCTTTTTGTTCGAGTACGGAACTGTGGTGCTATGGGGGATGACTGAAGCACAAGAGAAACGGTTCCTGTCATCAATGTGAGTTTGAAATACTCACAGGTAACGAACATATAAGTGACTGGGGCTCCTGCTTTGCAGAAAACGCTTTGAAGTGGAAAGATTAGGTATGTTTTTGGAGTTCTATTTACCCCGAGCATTTGCTAATTTATATAGCTCCCGAGAACATGGAAATGGAGGACTTAAATTATTACTACGCTAATTATAGCAGGTATGTTCGATATAATTCCAGGATGCCTCCGTGAACTTGGCAGTGACGTTGGACAGAATCTATAACGACGTGATCACGCTGCGCAAGGGATCAAGTTATATGTACGCCCTTCCACATCCACATCCTCCTGACTGGAAACTCATGAAGTCCAGGACCAAGCTATCGCTTTCTCATGCCTTGTCCCAGTCTGTCAAAATATCTCTTGTACGCTCTTTTATATTCTTTGCTATCTACCGATTTCAAACAGCCCTAGTTTGAAGCCCTTATATCAACAACGATAGAGGAAACAAAAGATGTTCCCGAGATGATCAGCGAAACCGGGAAGATTGGGATGCCTCACAAAGGTTCGATAGACTCGTACTACCGGATGACCCGGCCAATCCTGAAATCTTTGGCCAGAAATCATGCAGCAAATCGGTCAACTCTTCTTGCTTCGGACTAACATCAACTCCGTGGGTTCTGTCCTGGATTCTCCTGTGCGTCTCTACCATTCCTTTTCCGGTGTGAGTATTTCAATAGTTAATGTTCAATATAGGAAGTATTTTGGGTTCGTGAACGATTCACTTATGGCTTTTATTCGCGGGTATTCATCTTTCGATAGAGTTTCCCCGACCTTCAACCTCTATACGATGCAGCCCGTAGTTATCTGGAGATACCCCAAAGAATAAACTTGCTCAATACACGGGTGGAGGTATTTTCCCTCGCCATCAATTGCCCAGACTTGCCATATCTCAACCCTTTTTAGGTGCTACAAGATATGCTACAACTACTCAAGGAATCAGTCTCTTCGAGACATGCAGAAAGACTAGAGCAGATCGTTATCGCCCTGATTGGAATCGAGATAGGTAACTCGGCTGTCTTCTTTGCAATATCCTGGCCGTTAAACTCTCCTCTACCAACAGTGCTTGGGATTGTGACTATCCTGGTTGACTTGATGGCATAACACACCCAGGGGGTTCGGTTTTGGCATCTTATTCCTCATTTAAACTACCGTAATATTACTTAGCATAATGCAAATCCCTACGTGGAAGTACCTCCTTTCTTTGCTAGGGTAGTATCATAGTAGCGTAGTATAGATGATGTATAGGAATGGAGGGTTCCAGCCATGAATTGGTACTTAAGCGTGGCTCGTTTAGAAAATGTGACACTAGGCGTACATGGTTGAGTACAATAATGGTTCTTGTTGTACCAGTTATATAAGCTCAAATTGGCCTTTTAGCATCCAGCAAAGGTCTGAGGACAAGAATAATTCAAAGAAATTGTTGTGCTTGCAGTAATCGTCCCACTCAACTGTACAACCAAAACACAATTTAACTTGTCCACATTCATAATAAACAGATAGATCCTCAATTAACAGAAAAGTACTATATTCGTACAATAATAAAAACATAGCCGGGGGTGTTTACTTAGCCTAATAAAACGGGTGTAGGATTGATCAACGTGTATGCCATCTAAGGTATGCCGCCATCAATACAGAGGCCATCCTCTCTTTAGATCTTGAGTGCGGTGTTAAACACAACATCCCAGATTTTGCCTAGAAAGAAGCATGAGAGAGGTTCAGAATAAGGCGATATCTTAGCGCACTGGTAACACCAAAGCCAAGCTCATAATTCTTGTAATGATGTGCAAGGTGGTACTTTTTGAGCTCTCGGAAGTAAGCGGGAAGCTTTGTGTGGTGGAGCCTACAGAACTGGTCAGCAAAGACGAAAAGTAGGGGTGTGATACCATAGGCACTTACGCATAATGTGTTAGGTCATACAGTACATCTGTGACGGACAAGTCAGGGAAAGATGATAACAAAGACAATGCAGACTCACAGAAGGTGAAAGCACCTGATATAATCCCATTTGCAACTGCCGCAGGGAATAGAGTGTGTGCTAAACGAGTGAATGGCGTTTGTAGGAGGGTGAACAAAACCGGGGGCATGACAAGCCTCAGCCTATCAGAGGTATTAGCACTCACACAGCAAGGACGGTTAGAGGACAACTTACCGATCCATAGGAAGGTAGTGGTGCACCCCGTGCATCAAAAAATGCAGAAGGATGAAGACAGGATAATCGGGAAGAAGTTCGTCCAAATGGAAGACAAAACGATGCATGAGATACTCAATGAAGGTCCAGATGAAGTTGCCCAAGAAGAAGCAGATCATGACCTTTCCGTAGGCCTCTGCAGGAATCTCAGAGATGGCGTTGATGGGGAGGGCAGGTTGGACAGCGAAAGGGAGCAGAGCACCGGTGAATTGGAAGGCAGAGCGGAGGAAGAGGTAGCCTGCAATGGGGAGCCAGAAGATGGGTACGACATACCAGGAGGTGCGAGTGAATACCTACCAAGAAATAGTCAGTAATGTAGTGTCAAACAATACACACTCAGAGCTTGCCTCTAGATAGTCCGGGCCAAAAAGACGTGCAGACTCTGGCAGATGGCGGGGTTGATGGACTTGCTTCAGATAGTAAGATTTACTAGGAAAGAACTCGTGTCAGTACCGGTGGGAAACGAAAGGAGAGGGAATGCCGTATGCTGACCTGAAGTTGGCCCGCCATACTTGCATTAACAAAGGCTTGCGAAGGTCCAGGAACTCATTCTTGACATAATCTTCATCTACATTCGTGTCCTCTGCGTGGAAATCGTCGGTAGCAACCCAATCTTTCACATACTTAATTGTGTGAAACGAAAGCAAGGACAAGTGCGACTTACCCTCCTTAACAATTTCTTCTCCAACTCCGACGCGACCAATTAGATACTCGGAAAGCATATCATAGGCGGAGTCCGAGTGCTGATGTTCGAGGGGATCTTGCATGACCTGCTCGATATCCTGGCCACCATATTTGACAATCAAGTCGTCTCCTCCGGGATGGTCCTCGAGAAAGTTGGTGACATCGTATACTTTCCCATTGCGAGACACCCAGCAGCTAGTTGCGGTCGCGTGCTCTTTCAGGTCATCGCTCGTAAAAATGCGGACTCTCTTGGACATGGCTGCTGGATGAGTGCTATAGGCAGATGGAGGCAGGAGGCAGGAGGCAGCTACGAGCTGGTCGAACGACGTCGGATATTTATTTCAAAACTCCCACGATTACATAGATTACGATGCGCTCGTTAGTGATCAAATCACCCGGCCGNCTATCCGAGAGCCTGCCCAGAAGTGAACGCCACTGCCCCGGCTTCTCTAGCCGCCACTCGCTCAAGTCCACCTATACTTCCCACACTTAAGGTACCAATTGGTAGGCCCGGGTCCGGCCACACAGGCCTACCGGTTGTGANGGTTTTTGATAGTTTCTCTTACCCGCGGAGATGTCTGCTGGAGACCTCCAAGATATAGAAAACTTGTACTATTAGACTAG
>LBLO01001069.1:0-11828 GCA_004354395.1 Chondrostereum purpureum
GACTTTGTAGCGGGCGAGTCCAAGCTGGGAGAATTGTCTTGACCAGGGATTTCCGGGCCGTAGCTGAACGTTCAAGAAAAGCTGTCGGTGGGGGTAAATTTGTGCATTTGGCAATCGACTTGCCCCGAGAATTCATTTCTTGCGTTTCGTAACTTCTTTCGAATTGTTGCCAACTTCCTACTTTCTCTTTAATACTTTACTTATCTTTACGTTTACCGTTATTTCTTCCTACTTCATTTCCATGCCTTTCTCCTCTTTCATCTTGACTTCGTAGCCTTCGTTCCGTTATCCCTGAGCCCGGCCACCCCATTTATCCATACCTAAGCCTTCCTTGAATCAATGTATTCTTCCGGGAGCCTCTGTCTGTCCGACGAGCGCATGCGCGCCTTGAGGCCGGGCTTGTTCTTTGTTACGACGGATTTACTTATCATACCGGATACCCAAATGAAGTTCCGCGGAAGACTCCTCCTTCGAAAACCTGGACAACAAGACTGTTCCGAATGCATACCGAACCCTTTGCCCAAGTCAGTAGATCGAAGTCGAAAAGAACATCATGCATTTGACGGACATAACAACTCAAGAGCGAAAATCAGAAAAAGTGTACAACTTGATTGATATTCATCTTTGACGAAATAAAGAAAGAATAGAAAAAGAGAGAGCTAAATGAAGAACAATAACAATAATAAATGCTGGGTCGTTACGAGCAAATGGTACAATGAACACTTTGTATGTTGGATGGCAGGTAAGTAAGTACATTAGTTATGTGGGGACTTGAATCGACAGCGCAAGTCTTCGCGATACTTAGGGATGGGCATGCGAGATGGTACAACAGGGGGAAGGAAGATATGTGTAGGTAAGGGAAGATATGATGTGTATGTACGAGAGGAAGGATGCAATGCAAGCACTGTCATGACAAGAGAAGGGAGGGAAAGAGACAGATGCTATGTTTGGTATAATCAGAACTGAGGGCTGTGAAAACAAGCAACGACAACGACGACGAGGGGAACATGCAAAGATGAGTTGAAGCATCTAGAGATGTGGTGGATACAATGAGAAACGTCCAGTGGATATGGCATGTTGAGAAGATCATAGACGGGCATAGCAAACAAGTGGGGGCATATGACGATAGGGAACCCAACTCGCGCGATTAGTAGACTCTCATGTTACTCTCGTACTCCCCTCCCCCATTGTTGCCCTGGCCAGACGATGGGTATGACAGATCCCCGTTCTGCTCGTCGGGAATGGTCATCGGCGGGTGGAGGTACTGGTAGAACAAGTTCTCGTCTTCCTGCGACGGCTGGTAGAGCGACATTGGCGGGTGGAGATAGTCCATCGGGCTGTCCTCGTTGTTGGAGGGAGGGAGCATTGGTGGGTGGAAAAGGTGGGGAGAGTTGTCATTGTTTGTAGGGCCGTTTCCGGGGAGCATGGGCGGGTGCCAGAATGTATTCGTGCTCGACGCGCCACGGAAGGGCTGAGAGAGGTAAGATAGAGAGGGATAGCTGCTGAACGGGAAATCCATTGAAGAGTGCTGCGAGTGTGATGTTGTCGCAGAAGATGCCGATGAATAGCCGTCATACGAAGAAAAAGACACAGCAGAAGAAGGAGGCTCCGATGCCGAATCCGTCGACATTCGCCTCCTCTTCGTCGACCTTGGGCTCTTGGGGCCACCCATATCTGCCAAGTCGAAGGCAGCGGCGAAAGGCAAGGGGTCGGGATTCGATGGCATCATGAGCTGGTTCATGACTTCTGGGTGGTAAGGGCCTGGGAACTGGAACGAAAACATGTTGTTCATGCCGTTCTGGTCCCCATTGTTCTTATCAGGGTGATGACATAGAGCCGTGGTGGTTCTTCCCATCTGTCGAGTTTCTGAAGTGAATAATAAACACAATTAAGTCGACGGAACTTAGCTCTATCTGACTCATCTTTACGAGATGTAAAAACTAGAAAAAATGGCATCGTATCGGAAACGTATGCCCTTAGTGCCGGCTCAAAACTGCGCACTGATCCAATAAGCCAGTGCAGAACTGGGCTTATATATCCAAAGTAGGCCAGTGCAGAACTGGGCCTATAGAGCTTGAGGAGTCCGGGCGTCGTTGACATATGGTGGTTATTGGGAGAGGAGATGATGAGAGTNNAGAGATGATCAGTCGAAGAGTAAAGTCACACACAACCTGTGTGACGCTTACATTGTTACAATCAACAATCGTAGAACCGGGTTGGAAGGTAACGTGCCGGCGTACTCTGGCGTCTAATAAACCTGAATGCTATTATTTATCACTCCTCTCATCCAAGAATTCAAGTTCTTACTTCGACAAAACCGTCAAGAGTCACATCACCTTTCCGGGGTATTGGGAGTGGTGCTCTTGTAGCAGTGGGTGATTGATATGGGCGGGGGATGAAAGATATTCGTACTATTCATCAATTCTCTATATCTAGCTCCAGCTTAGCTTATAGGAATTCTCTAATGTACAAGTACTACTAATCACTTCACTCAACAAATTTACCATCTATGCGAGCCAAAATGGTGTGATGTGTCATCTGGTGTCCGGGGTCTTTGATTCTTTGATGTCGGTTATTGGGAAATAGAGCATTCCCTTCCCGCTTTCCATACTATCGTTTCTTGAACAGCTGTAGCATCACTTCCGAACAACACTAAAGCTGACCATAGGTACTTCCTGGTATGGCAGGCTTTGTCATCTCCATGTAAATTTCTGAGGTGGCCTATCATTTTGGAGTTAGCTGTAATGCGCGGTTCTGGAGGCCTATAATGAGGGGGAATCCAATCTACTATTCCTACTACATAAGCTACACTCTATATACAATCCTGTGGGCCTCGCAGCCCCCATGAGGTTAAATATCTAACAAACACCGGAAACTCCGACTACTCTTCTCAACGGCGTACAGCGGACCGGACCCGAGGTAACTGCTGACACGGCGTGCTCATCTGTGATGATTTCACGCCTGTAACGATGTACATCGTTACAATGGTCTGACTTACAAAGGTCAACATGGTATTGATATCGTCGCTGTAGGCTTCGCACATCTCTCTCTCGTATTTGTCTCGTTGCGTCTTGAGGGCCACCCATGGCTCGTCTTCATCCCCTGTATCAATCAGTGGGTCTCCCAGAGACTGAGTAGACCGAAGGAACCGGATATCGGCCCGTATCCGGCAGTAAAGTATCCGAGAAAGAGCACTGCCACGCTCTGGGCATCTTCCCTCTTTCGACGCGCTGCTCAGCATAGATGCCTTGGATATTTTCAACTCCAGTAGTTGTCGGAGGTGACGACCGGGAATTTCTATCAGCCTTCCATGCTGCAAGAATAAGTATCCCTGTGTCCTACGGAATAAACCAAGAGTACGGATTTACAGGAGTTGCTTTATCCGCGCATTTCCTACATTTTATACTGCACACCGTACATCTTGTCTAATCTTTTCCTGATAATCTTGGAGCCGGATGTTCACCAACTTCAGGACGACATTCACGCATTCTACAAGAACGCGTAGCCAGTCTGGCGTACACCCGCCCATCACACTCGAATCTCGTCGACCGTAGAAGACGCTAGCATTGTAACTACGTACACGTCTACGTAGACGAGCAATGTTCCATCTCTCGTGAACTTGTCGAAGGCCATATTCCAGGGCCTCAGCGGCACTACAATGCTCATCTGAGTAGATTCGACACATGCTTTACACTGACCTGTACCTTGCTCGTTATTGCTGTAACGGCGACCTTTCTTTCTAGAGAACTATCTGCATTTCTCGATCCTGCTGCCAACGAGAAACCGGTCATGTAGAGTCACGTCCACAACGCGCCTTTTGGACACACCTTCGATCACGTTGGCGACTACCTCTCTGAACGGGCATTCTCTTCCATAAATTCGGCGATACCTGCGCATTGAGAGATCCTCGTTTTCGACGTGTCTCAGAGACACCTCTTTTCTGGGTCAACTACAGAGTCGTGGATCTTGCAGCATCTCCCCGAAGRGATCTACTGGGGAGAATGAGGGTGGTTAGCTGAAGGATCCATGTTTCTAGTTGGAAGGTGTTGGGTGTTATCGGCGTGGAGAATTGGACGACACTGGTTGCCTCGTCTCTGGGTGGGAGGGAACAGCGGTTCTAGGATTGTAGGAAGGACAACCACGAGNCTACCCACCTCATCCTCGTGAGCGACCGCGTTCAAGTCAAAATTTCTCCTTCCATACGTATCGTTCCCCCAGTTCTCGTCATATCATCAGGCGCGTTCTCGCTTCAATCAATAGATTCTCCTGTCATTGCAGGCAACCTAGGCAACAAAATCTATCCTCAAGCCAGAACGACGCATATAGATCTCAGACTTCACCACAAAGAATGCAATGCACAAGATTTCTTGGCCTTGATCGATGGGTGTGGCGTCTTCGTTCTAGGTGTATACAACTTTCGTTCATGCTCCCACCGACGACATCCTCATCGATACCGACAGAACGTCGCAAGGTTATCTGTATATTCAGTGTTCCAATTCAGATTAGAGTGACACCAATTCACCAATGCTCTGCTTGAAGATTTGGTGGGATAGAAGCCTTGACTAATTTCTATGCTCAGCGCCCTACGGAGACTTGTCAGCAGAGGAAGCGTTATTACAACTCGAGGACGCACAGCTTCACGTATGTAGTAGAACACACCCTCGCCTTTGCTCTCGCGAAATCAGATCATTAATGTCAAGACCTACACTCTCAACGGCGGATGGGTGAGGGGATCACTGAATCCCGCCGCTTGGGATCAAAGAGATGGGGGAAGAATGGCGTCGAGGGGTAAGTGATCTGGCCTACTCCGAGATACTGGCCATGTCTTACCAGACTTTCATATTTCAGTAACCAAGCACTTGCCTTTTGTGTGATAGGCAGAGAGGATGCAGTGTCAGCAATGGGGCAGGATGGATAGTGGACGTCGACTCATTGCCTCCACTGGCACATCCACCCATGGAAGCATTGCGCTGAGACCCATGCTTTTCCCGGAATATGGGTTTAGTTGTAGTTGATCTTTATCTTCGTTCAGTCTTGCCTTCCACACGTGGACGTTCAATCTAACGAGAATCCTGTTTAGGTTGGAATCTGTCCGCCTGGCTTAGTTGGAGGCAAAGGAAGACATGTTTTGTTGTCAATGATAGAAAGTGTCGCGTTTTACGCCTTCGTATAGGTCGGAGACCAATGCATTTATGGTTCTGGCGTATGTGTATAGCTCTGAAGCCACACATGAGAAATACGATGACCTACGACTAGTGCTAAATGATGTTATGGCAGAGTGAAGAAGCATGTTGTGTATCTGGGAGAGATATTCTGGTTGATGGATTCATTTCAAGTGAGCCTGAAAACGAAATGCGCTACTCAAAGGCGTTAAGACCGGTGCTAAATTGAGATTGGGTGCATGCTTACCTCGGAGCCCTCGAGAGATGAAGACGAAGCCTCCACGTCAAACAGATGACTTCTGGATGCCCCCGGCCCCCTATTCTCATCACTCCTAATAGGAGCGCTTTCGACAAGTGGTAACCGCAGAGATGCGGCGGTATTGACCTTGACTTCATTTCCCTCTCTTGTTTCCGTGGTGAGATTTCGGTGAGTGATATGAACACCTTCATTTGAGCTTATTGAGGCACCGTTTGGAGAGCGAGGAAGGTCGGGAAGGTCATTGAGAAGGGGTTTCCACCAAGACACTGACCAGAAATAACCATCCTCTACCCATTGTATATTTTCATTAACACTCCTCTCGAGCCGTTCGCGCAAAGTGAGAGATTGGTCAGGTGTGAGGTCAGAGTCAAAGCGAAGAAACACTTTTCTTGCATCATTCCACTCGTACATGACCCTAAAAGACTCATTGTTCCGGTATTCCTCTGGAATTGGGTCCATGCCTTTGGCAACCACCTCCTCATCGACACGGAGGAACAGATCTCGGAGGGTCTCTGGGGTTTTGCCGGATCGGTTTACATTCTCCCAGGATTGCACCCCAAGGCTCTCAACAAACTGGTAGCATACGGATTTCGGTGTGAATTGGAAGTAGAAATGGAAAAGTCGGTCGTGAAGTTGGGCTGCGGATGTTTGGCGGATGTTTTCGAAGTGCGAACATGCCAAATCAGCTAAGAGGCGCCCAGTATCAAAGTGAGGCAGGAGGGGCTCAAGATCATCATCTTTGGGGGTTCGTTGGAGGACTGAGTGGATCGCCGAGACGAACGGGACAAGGAATTCTAGGAAAGAAGCTGTCAAAGTCAAATATGCCAACTTTGACGGAATCAATGTACCTTGGTCATTTTGGAATTCGTCATACCTGTCAAAAAGCGATTCCAATGCCCATCGAGTGAATCGAATTTCATCTTCTCCCAGATTTCTCCGAAAGTGCGCTGCCGATCGCAGTCCGAGTCTTTGAGCACTTTGATCAAGAGTCTGAATCTCTGCGAAGGGAAGTTCTGGAGGATCCGGTATGTCAGAACGCTGGATGGTATTTGATACACAGCTGACATTGAAAATCCAGCAAGTTTTGTTAGGGCCGAGGGATCAATCGCTGGCAAACACTGTCCAAGGGCATTTTGGATAATGTTTTGATCTCCGAGGACAGCCCTCAGCCAGTCGACCGTTTTCCAAATAAAGTGACCGGATTTATCTGCTTCGACCTGCTGTTGCTCGATCCCAGACCAGTTGTGTGTCTTCCAGAGTGTATTGAGATGTCCACGGATTTCATCACGCCACTCTTTTCGGCGATCTTCATCTTCAAACCACCAGTCCTTCTGAACAAATGCTTTGAAGAGGATGTAGCATTCAACTACGAATGCATGGATGCAATTCCAAAGGCCGAGGAAGCCTCGGAAGAAGATCCACGCCTGTGGGGACTTGTAGGCGCAGTATCCGATCTCGTTGCCCATCTCGTTCTTGCGACGATGGAGAGCATCGAACGCAGGGAAGACTGTGGTGAGTATTGCGAAGAGCGCGACGGATGCCACCACTGAGCTCGACAAGGCAGCGACCAGACGCTGTCGCTCCCACAGGAGTTCAAGCATGCCCGCGAAGAAGAGGAAGACGGCGATTTGGAGGAGGATCGGGACGGACGAGACGATGGCGGGCACTCTCCACATCATGAAGCCCTGATAACGTGCCTGTCGTATCTTCATCGCCGTCATCGGGGCAGCAGTCGTGTCGCGCTGATATTCGCGGATCCACTGCTTCGCGATGATCCCAATGAGAGCGGCGGAGAGACTCAGGCTGATGCTCAGWAMGCTAAGAACTAGCTCCTCAAAGCCTGACAACAGGCTGAACTCTCTGCGCGGCGGAGATGAACTGCATTCCTTCTATTCCCCTCATCCCTAGAATACCACGCCACACGGAAGGAGTATAGTAGTCTTAATACACCAATATTGCGTCTATGGAGTTGAAAATTCACTCTTTACTTTTGTAGCTTACAGCAAAGAGTGTAGAGCCCTGAATAAGATCATGTGGCGCTCCAAGGACTGCTACAAGTCCCAAACAACAATTCCCGCTAATCCACCTTTTCGCGGGTGTTTCGGGCTCACTGATCGAAGCATCAGAAGGTTAGGTGACATACTGTACCTTCGATATTGTCTACGTAGCAATTGGAAGAGAACAAGACGTGCTCATTGGGCTGGAGCTCAAGACCACCTCAAGTAATATTAGTATGAATTTTGTATTGTATTTTGCATTTTCGGGTTGAATACATAATGAAAGACATCAAGCGTATACTAACCAACTTGCAAATCACTTCACATTGTAGGGCATCCTTCTCAAGTTATTGACAAGTCGGGTACTACTCTGGTGTTATCAGAACTGTCCCAATTTTCTCTACGATAAGGTATACCATTATGTATTACGAGGGTATAACAATACTCCTGAGTTAGTAAAGTAATACTAGCAACATTGTAATGTAAATTAATGACAATTCAAGCAGCGAGAACAAGACAAGCGGGCTATATGGTTCTCTCAGGCTCTCCTTACTACAAAAACGGACAGTTCGGAGCGTCAAGTCTTTCCTTTGATTCTCAGGAGGGCTCCTCTTATCATTCTTCTGATTGCTATGAGAGTGTCAATTCAGTCGATTTCAAGATACAACCGACTCAGCCGAGGATGAGAGTTTGTCAAACAGATGATGTTGGTATAGATATTCAATGAAAACGCCGAGACATGACAATTCATGTTCTCGAAAACTAACATTCTGTGAGAATTGAGGTTACCCTTGGATCCTTGGGGGGGGSCGCTGCCTTGCGGGGCTCATCTTATCATTCTTCCAGTTTCATGAGAATTCCTTCAATTCTCTCGATACAGTACAGAGCCGACGGTGGGTGTATTCATGCAGATGATGTTGACATGTATACTCTGTCTCTTTAATGTTCATATGGTAGACAGTTCAATGTTGTTTTCCTCGCGGCAAGTAGTACTGGAATAGAAAGTGTATATGTTGTCGTTCGGCATAGTGGAGGTCATGGAACAAGATCGGTGATGGCTGTGCACGCGACATCCTGCGGTCTCCCGCAACAGTTGCACAAGCGTCGTTAAGCACGGAAGGCCGCGGATTGAGTGGAATTCACTCATATCCCCTCTGGAATGAATCTCTTAAGCTCAGAATTAAATAAGGCTCTGTCCTGTCCTCTGGATTCCTTTAGATTTCAGACTCATTCTTTTGGGACCCTTAAGCTCACAAGAACAATTCACTACGAGGACTATTTGGAAGTTGATCCTTGCCAAGTCCATGTCTTGATGCATTGGGATCTGCAGAATTCCCACGTTGCTAAGCTTTATTCCTCCCGAAACAAGGAGGATCAAATAGTTAGTATCTCTGGGACTCAGTCTACTGAGTCTGGAGGGAAAACCCATTGCTCTGCTAGGAGCTATGGGCCTTCTCTCCAAATTCAGTAGACTAATTCTAGTGTAGATAGCTAGATGTACTATGAATGAAAAACCAATGTACTACATAGAATGTGGAAATAGAAGTAAGATCACCTAGAATATCTATGCGGCATGCTTCTCGCAGCCTGGTCCAGTGATTCTGAGACTGGAAACTCGCTCCGGAGTACTGATGCTGTCACTCATAATGCGGAGTTCGAAGATAGAGACATGGCATGGTAAATGTATAAAATTGCCGCAAGCGCCACATCAGTTGCAGAGGTGTCTAGAGAGATTGGGGTATTAGAATTGTAGTTCAATATCATTAAAAGACACTCATGTATCATGCAACCAACCCCCTGTCTTTCAGTATTGCTTCTGTGTGAGGGAAATGGTTGGGGCAGGTGTTGCCACAACACCGGATTCTCTCGCTTGTGCATGATCAAGGGGTTAGTACGTACACTGGAATAGACACCGTACATTTGTAAGACTCTTGTTTTCATCCCCTTCCCTCTCGACTCACCCCTACCATTCTCGAGACCCCCCTTGAAGGAATGAATTTTATTGACAATTCTAGATACCTACATTTGTATCTGTCTACTATTCTGTCCACCCGTCGTCAAACTCCCTTCGCCTTCAGCCCCCTGCCACCCAACACCACTCAGTCAGCTCATAGTATCCCTGTCGAGTAGGTTAGTCTCACGAACTCATTCTTTCCGAGTCACAGGGCTTACCACTCATCCAGAGAAAGCAATGTCCTACTGAAATCATGCATTACTATCCCCCGAACCTCCACCCACTATTCCCTCCGAACGACGATATATGGATGTATCGTCCTCCGCCAAACAGGGTTGCAGTGGTCCCAAAGACAAGGGTGCTAGCTGGGATGTTCATTGAGTTGTGTTGGGCATTATATGTATGTATGTATCGACGTCCCGCAAGTGGGGTGTGCTCGATGATGTGGCGAGCATTAACCAGAAACATATATGCACTTACTAATGTGCATTCTAGTCTTGATTCTCCAATCCTGTCGTTGGGCAATGTATGTATAGAACAACGTCCGGCAAATGGGGTCAAGGTAGCAAGGTGAGTCTTATCGCAACACAATCCAGAGGGTAGGTGCTTACCACACCCTAGTGCTCCTTGCACCATGACTAGTTGGAATAGACAAAGTATATATGGATCAACATCCGCTGAACAGGGTCGTGGTGCATCGTGAGTCTCATTGCAAAGCTGCCCAACATCACCCTCCGTGACTGGCCTGATAGACAAAGTATATATGGAACACCGTCCGTCGAACCGGGGTCATGGTGTATGCCAACGGTAGGAGTACCTGCAGCATCGAAGAGACAAGGTATGTCTGTTGTCTCCGTATAGCTGCAGTGACTAGGACTTACTTTGTGTCTCGTTCACAAGGCAATATATATATGGATCGCCTTCCCGCGAACACGGTCAAATGGACAATGTCTAGCCGCTGAGTGAGGTGTGCTATTGAATGCGAGTGGTAAGTACACATTCCACCATCCGAGTTGACTCACTTACAGCTGCTAGGCCTTGCATATATAGATCAACGTCCGGGGAATGGAGTTCAGTGGAGCTACGCAGCCCGGTAAGTACTCCATTTGCTCTGTTGGTTGACTGGAAGCTTACCAACGTCAGAGTAGTCTTCTTCCCCGAGTTGTTGGCCAATGTATATATGGATTGACGTCCGCCGAACGGGGTCCCGGTGCAGCCCATCCCTCAGCATTACTTGCACCGCCGAATGTCTATCAGGATGTAGTGTTTTCTTTGTGCGTCTTGCTCGAGTTGACCAAGGATATAGCCGCTGAGTGGGGCGCGCTATTGAATGCAATTGGTAAGCACGCATTTCACCATACAAGTCAACAAAGGAGACTTACGAATGTGCTGTAAGGTCTTGTATATATGGAACGCCGTCCGCCGAGCAAGGTGTTGAGGAAGCTATTGGGTCTTGTATGTATAGATCACCGTCCCGCGAACGGTGCTTATATCCATTGCTATTGGAAATGGTAAGCATCTGTTTTACACCTGGGTTGGAAACTAAACTTACTAGTAGCTCTCGTTAGGCAATGTATATATGGATCGACGTCCCGCAAACGGGATTGTGGTGAGTGTCAGAAGGCGCAGTCTACGGCGTCGTAAGCAGGTATTCTGTTTTGGAGTCAACTCGGAAACTGACCAGCCATGACTTGTAGCCTCCCCACTCGTTGGGACTTGTATATACGGATCGTCGTCCGCCGAGTGAGATCGACGCCAACGTAGTGCATTCGTCGGGTCTAGTAAAAGGTAAGCATTTGTTTTGGGATGGAATATTGGACTTGTACTCACATAATGATATCTAGATAGATCGCCGTCCCGTGAGCAAGACCAAGAGAGAGGACGGAAATGTGAGTGACTTGATTGTAAGATGCAATGACGCTAGACAGAGCGACTCTGAGGAAGGGCCGGAGATGGTGTTGCCAGAAGGATCGAGAAGGGAGCGAGAGCGAGAGGGTGTCCGTCGGAGAAATCGGTGAGGGGAGTGGAGGTGGGATGTATGCAGACAGGAGGGAAGATCTAACGAAAAGACCCCGATTGTAGCGCAGCCCTCTCGAAAACCCATCCACACCCTCGGGAACGCTGAATCCATGCCAATTTGTTTCAAATTTTTCTCTCGCAGCAAAGCGGAAACCCACTCCTGGGTGCAGAGCGACCGTTTGGCAGAAGGGTGCACAGCCACGTTGAGGGAGGATGCGACACGGGTAGTAATAGAGAAGTGCCGGAATTGTTGAAGACTTCTTGACGGAGTCGAATTCCTGCAAGACACAGCACGGAAAGTGGAGAGAATAGAGCGATACATGACCAGATAATTTCGTGTCGTTGTGGTCGTAAGGAATTTAAAGTTGAACTCGGGGTCAGCTCGCTGGGTGCGGATCGGGGTAATCGGCAAATGCACTTTGTTTGATCCAATTTCC
>LBLO01000107.1:0-50858 GCA_004354395.1 Chondrostereum purpureum
TGCTCNCCGAAACCCAGTTCGCCGTGTAGGCTCAGAGCTGCCCCCATCACAAAGCCTCAGCTGAGAAACTCTACATTCCGTCGTTGGAATTCGACKGCTCCCCCTCCACCACCCAAGTCTAATACCGCTCTCTATGCTGGCATCGGAGCCGTACTTGCAGCAGGAGGTCTTGCTGCCTTCTATTTTACAGATTCGGGCAAGGAAGCAGGATCTGCTTTGAAATCAGGGATTCAGTCAGCAAAGGTGAAGGGCAACTTCACCCCTAGCAAAGAGGACTACCAGAAGGTCAGCCCTTGAGGCATATAGTATCTTCCAACTTTCTAAAGAGGCCAATAGGTCTATAACAGAATTGCTGAGCTACTGGAGTCTGACGACTACGATGGTGCGTTTCCTTTATCTATTGGCGCCCGCAATAGTAATTCATCGTTCACTTTTCACACAGATGGCTCCTATGGACCCGTACTTGTCCGTCTAGCCTGGCACGCTTCTGGAACATACGATAAAGAGTCCAAGACAGGGGGGAGGTGCATAATCATTTTACAATATACCCCCCTCAGTTCTCATTGTATGATCTTATAGCAACTACGCAACAATGCGTTTCAACCCCGAATCCGCTCACGGGGCCAATGCTGGTCTTAATGTTGCCCGGGAGCTTATGGAGAAGGTCAAAGCTGAGTTCCCGTGGATAAGTTACGGCGATCTATGGACGCTTGGCGGCGTTTGTGCCCTTCAGGCATGTTTTTGAACTAGCTTCCCAACCTAATGAATATCAACTAGACGACGTAACTAGGAAATGGCCGGTCCTAAGATTCCCTGGCGCCCCGGACGTATCGACGGCTTCGCTGTAGACGCCACCCCTGATGGCCGTCTGCCAGATGCTGCGCAGGGMTCTGACCATCTCCGCAACGTATGCCTYTTTATCATTATTATCACTTCTAAACTCATATCACCGATAGATTTTCTACCGCATGGGGTGAGAAAGTTCATGTATACATTATGTGGACGCGTTCTCATCTTCGTAAAAAGATTTAATGACCAGGAGATTGTCGCCCTCTCCGGTGCTCATGCTCTCGGACGATGCCACACTGATCGGTATGCCCTTCAAATTCTCCGTGTTGGGACCTTTCTGATATCACAATATCACAGTTCTGGATTCGAAGGTCCATGGACATTCTCACCTACCACCGTGACCAACGACTACTTCAAACTTCTCTTTGACGAGAAGTACGTGCATCTCTGCGTATACCCTGAATCGAGAGTTGATATACCTTGGGGTCTAGATGGGTCTGGAGAAAGTGGAATGGACCTAAGCAGCTTCAGGACAAGAAGACGCAGAGCTTGATGATGTTGCCGTAAGTTTTCTCGTTGTCTCTTCCTTGCTGAGGATCGCGGAGTGTTGAGAATGCCGGTGGTTTGATAGTACGGATTATGTGTTAGTCCAGGATAAGAGCTTCAAGAAGTATGCTAAAGCATACGCAGAAGACCAAGATCTTTTCTTCAAAGAGTATGTTTGACGATGGATTATCCTCGAGGTTTCCGGCACGCAGTCTGATGTTATTTTTNCCCCTTCAGCTTCTCGAAAGCAGTTTCGACACTCTTCGAACTCGGTGTTCCATCAAGTCAGTTTGTCACTCCTGAACCTTGGATCTTGAAGTCCACAGATGAGGAGTAATTGTCTTGAACTACCCCACTTCACAAGAAGAGAGTAGAGTAGTAACTTCATGTATCATTTGCACCGATCTATTTGGCCCTACAGGGATTTTTGTTATGACATACTTCTATTCAAGCATATGGTGGTTATTCTCAGAATTCCCACTCACCTTGATAGCCTGGTCCTTCTCAACGACTAAGGCCAGCTCATTTATCTCCTCATAGTATCAGACTGTCACTCTTCTCGCCAAAATACTGAAATGTCTGCATCCACTTAAATAGGTTACTCAGATCATTTTACAGACGTCTCATCAAGGTATCTAATGAATACCGTCCCTGTTCAGATATATATGAACCTTTCAGCGCCTATGTATGTGCGCAACGGTCGCAGAAATGACCTGAGAGTTCCCGAGAGAAAGAGGGGATCCGGAGAGGATGGACTGATCACTGTTGCGAGAATATTATTTGCTTTTACATAAATGATTCTAAATACATCTTCTCATAGAGTCCTAATGGGCAGCGTCGAAACAGGGTATGCAAAAATGGAAGATACAGGGCCAGGTCCAGTCCAACGAAGGGGTGAAGCGAATCTTATTCTTGGATTTTGAGAGCCAAATAAGCGTACTTCCTAGGCTTGCTAGATATATTTATTGTAGGTGTATGGTACACATTCTACNTCGTCCAAGTTTATCGCGCTCCCGAACTTGGCGTATAGATCGACTTTGAGTTTGGACATCTCCTTTTCGCACTCATCTGCTGAACCTGATAGAGCAGATACTTCGGAATCRAGGTCGCTTTGGTCTTTCTCGAGGCGTTTCAGGGCCCGTGSATGAGGGAGATGGAGGAATGCTTCGCCGACTTTATATCTGTAAAAAAAGTTCATCAATGAGACAATACTAAGTTGTAGAAAATAACCGCACAATACTGGCTCATCCTCATCTGCTAGCTCCAATTCAGTGCTGAGATCATCTAAGGCCTCTTTTTCTTGCTGCGTGTAGATCGTCGGTTCCAATGGTGATCTTCAATCAAAGAACGCGTCCTGCTAACCTTCAGATGTTCCAGATTCTCTGTAATATTTCTTAATCTTGTATTGAGCTTAGAAAACGCGCTGATCTTTTGCTGGTCCTCTGCCCGAAATCAATCAGTTATCCCGCGTCTATTTTCCAGATAAATAGAGAGACCCCAGGTGACTTCTGCTGCGTCCTCTTCTTCCTCCTTTTCGAGCTATATGAATGAATGATTAGGACACAAGTTGTAAGGAATCAGAGCATACTGACCATGCGCAACGAGTTCATGATGATGGCCACAAGACAAGGGACGAGATTAGGATTTTCACGTGTGAATTCAGGTAAGCATTCATGACGACACGATCGGTTTGCTTTCCGGACACGACTACCCTCGAGCCAGGGAAAGCTCTATTTTATCTTTCTCTCTTTATCTCTTACGGCCATGAGCTTGTCAAAGCCATTGAATCTTGCTATACCCTTAGCTATCCAGCCGCTGTTGGAGAATGCGAAGACAGCGGTGTTTGTGTACATTCTCCTCCGACATTCGCTCAAAGTATACCGCCATCTCAGAGCTAGAGGCATACTYGGTACTGGAAAGGAGCTCTATCTATGGATTTCTCAGGTGTGTTCAACTTTCAACTTAACTTTCRGTGACATGTATTTAATCAACCGGGCTTCAGCGCGTAGTGAGACTTCTCCTCCAACTGCCCTCCATGAAGCACAAAGTCAGGACAGAGATGGATAAAGCCAAGCTCGACGTCGAGAACAAACTTGTTCCAAAGGGCCCCAACGTAGTCCGTCATTTGTCTTTGCCTGAGGAGGGAAAAACTCTCCAATGGATCATCGAAGAGATGTCCAAAATGGATGCAGAATATGAACACGGCTCCGATTGGCGAGTCGGTAAACTCTCCGGGGCTGTTTACCGTTGAGTAAATTCTCTAAGATACTCAATCACAAGGTACTAATGCCTAATCTAGACGGAGGAGAGGATTTGGAGAAGATCATTGTAGCTGCATATCAAAAGTATGCCGTCTCCAACCCTCTCCACCCAGACGTCTTCCCCGCAGTGCGAAAGATGGAAGCGGAAATTGTCTCCATGTGTCTGCGAATGTATCACAATCCTGRCGGTGCCGGAACCATGACTAGTGGAGGAACGGAGTCTATCATTATGAGTGTCAAGACGCACAGAGATTGGGCGAAAGCAATCAAAGGCATAACTGAACCCGAAATGTGGGTTGCCCTTCTCGGTGGGAGATGTTGCTATTGAAATCCAATACATGTTAGGGTCATTCCTTCCTCGGCCCATGCCGCGTTCGACAAGGGAGCTGCCTATCTGGGTATCAAAGTGCACACCATTCCCGTCGATCCTCACACGAGGAAGGTCGATCTCAGACGCGTTAAAAGAGCCATGTAAGCCGCATGTTGTCCTCCATTTGAAACCCCACTAAACTCTGAATGGTAGCAATGCCAATACTATCATGGTGGTCGGATCCTGCATAAATTTCCCGGATGGAAACCAAGACGATATTGTGTCTTTAGGAAGGCTCGCGTCTGCTTACAACATCGGTCTTCATGTAGACTGCTGTCTCGGATCTTTCATTGTACCTTTCTTGGAGCCTGCTGGTCTCTCGGAGGGCAATTCCAAGGGCAAATACAAGCTTCAACCATTCGATTTCCGTGTACGGGGCGTTACTGCCATCAGTTGTGATACTCACAAGGTAGACCGAAATTCCCTGCCACTCTTGCTCCATCTCATCTTTGCTAGTATGGTTTCTCGCCGAAAGGAACTTCGGTGATCATGTACAGAGACGCAGAACTACGAAAACATCAGTATTATGTATATCCTGAATGGACCGGTGCGCACATTATAGACTCTTTGCTTCGCGAACTGATTTAGACTCTCTTCGCGCATGTAGGTGGTGTTTATGCTAGTCCAAGTCTGTCTGGTTCTCGGTACTTCTTCTCTTCTTTTTGTCTACCGTTTTGTTTTCTCATGACCCTCGCAGTCCAGGAGCCCTCATTGCCGGAACATGGGCAGCGATGCAATACATGGGAAGCAAAGGATATCTCGAATCGTGTCAAAGTATTGTCTCTTGCGCTCGCACTATCGCAGATACCATTACATCAAGTATTCCTGAACTCTATGTACTTGGGGACCCCCCAGCGAGTGTCGTGGCGTTTGCATCGAAGCACCCGAAGGTGAATGTGCTTGAGGTCGGGGATCTGATGGCCAAGAAGGGGTGGCATCTGAATGNCCTGAGTGGACCACCGGCGCTGCATATCGCATGCACGGTCCGTTCTTTACCACTTCTTTCGTTTCCTTTGCATTCCAGGCACCTCTTCTGGGGTGTACCCTGGTATTGATTTTGGWTTTCGTTAGAAATTGACAGTGACTATGGCGGATACTCTCATCGCCGACTTGAAAGATTCGATAAAGGAGGCTATGATAAGTCCCTCTGGGAAGGGCACGATGGTCGCATTGTATGGTGAGTTCTTGCTTCCCACCTCTTCTTTCTTTGCCTTCCTCTTTACGGCTTTTTGTGGCAATCTCGACCACTGTGCAATTGTATCCCCGTTATCTTCCATATGCCAGTTGCCTTTCTGTGCGATCTTCTGGCACCTTTCTGTTTTTCACCTCCCGTCTTCTTGTTTCACACACCCTCTTTCTTGCCTTGGCTTTATCTAATGCGTTCGTGCTTCTATCCTCTGCGGTCAAGATGTGGCGCGGGCCCTGTGTGTACGTCGAGACTGAGACGGCTCCCATTTGGTACCCTAGTTGTCGTTCCACTCTTTCCTTTTTACTTGTCGTGTTCTTGAATTCCGCTTGCTCAACTGTTTCTATGTTTCTCGTAGGTCTGGGCACGTCGAGTGCGGTGGGCCCATCTATGGTCAAAGAGCTGGCCACGGCATTCTTGGACGCATGTTACAAGGCGTAACGCGCGAATCACTATCGAGATACAAGGGGGTCGTTCTACAGCAGAGAGGGAGGGCTAGGCGGGAACCGGAAGGTCCTGTGGGCTAGTAGCTGTTGTTATCTATTATTANCNATACTTACCTATGCTTACCNAKCCWATATGGACTGGGTATCAAAGTGCTTCAACTCAATACAAGAATAGAATAGATGAAGGGATTGAGGAAGAGGATTGATCCGGGTGTATGGATGTGTGAGGCGTGCGGATCCGGAGTTTGCTTGAGCTGAGAAGGTTGAGGATGAGCTAACGAACTCTGCATTAATGACTTGCACGTTTYCTGACAGAATGGTGCGCACTGTATGTAGGCAGTTCCATGTTGATGAAAGGAGCCCCTGGCGATAATGAATCTAACGCTACATTCGAGATTGCTGGCAAAGAGGAACGATGCGATCTGCTCTTCATGACGCGAGAGTGGCCAGAAGGGGAAAGCCGGTGGCATATTGAGTTGGCCTGAGAGATAACCCTGGTTGTCGGAACCTTCTTTGGCATCTCAAGACGATGATAACTCAAAACGTTTGAAGGGGGCGCGTGAAGACGCGACTTTTGGCTGTTGGCGCACGAGGGTGCAGGCAAAAAGATGAAGCTCATGGCTGACTCGTGTTCTTCAAAAATAAAATATTGTACTTACCAACTTCTGGGGATGACTACGGAACGCTGTGGCTGGAACATAGACCTCAGGGACCGAATCTGACCGAGAGTAGGTGCATAAATTATGAAAACGGCATTGGATAAATGATGGGCCGGAGCGGAAACAGGTTATGATGATCATCGACGGTGCGTTCTTTTGCTCATCCACCCATTCGGATAGTCCACCTTTTTTAAAAAGGGTCACCCTTTTCGACCGATAGAGGGAATACATTCCCGAACATGATCCACCGATCTTCTTAGACCTTTTCTCTTTCTCATAACTACTCGCATCCATTATCTACGACTTCGACTTCGATCCCTGAGCCTTCCATATACAACGGCAACAGGAGACTGACACGCTTTTCAAGGGCCTGGTCACCAGGAAAGGGCTGCAATAGCCTGCTGTTCCATTTCTAGACCACCATTGACTACTTTCAGCCTTACCGTAGTCTCTAACTTAAACTTAGACATTAACATCCATTAGCAAACACAGTCATGGCTTTTGTATTTAACAGACCACCCTCCCCACCCCATAGATGAGGATCCCTATGCGTCTCCACTAGTCCCGAATGTAGAATTCGACATGACAAGAGACAAAGAACGGCCAAGACTCGAGATCTTACTCGACAAAGAGTGTATCTTTCTCAAGGNCACTGGCATCGACGTAGAGCCCGCTCGTCTTTCAGGACATGTTGCACTTTACCTTTCCGAATCGACTTCCGTCAAGGAGATTACTCTCCAGTTTAGGGGAAAGGCCCGACTACCTGTCCCAGCTCACGACTCGTATGTTGCAATATCATCATCATTATCCAAGTCCCCTATTTCTGACGTTTCACTTTGCTCATAGGTTATCGTTAAACCCCTCTCCTATCACCTATGTCGTATGCAATCACGAGTGGTCTTTCCTCGAGGGAGAGAAGAAACACAGTCATACACTTAAAGCTGGTCGCCATCTCTTTCCGTTCCAACTGCAACTTGGGGGTTCTTTGCCTTCGAGTATATGGACGAATGCCTACGGCGGAGCCTCTGTTGCCTATAAGCTCCGTGCCCATGCTTCCCGTCCCGGACTCAGTCACAATTTACAGGCTCTTGTCCCAGTGACTATCATTCGGTCCTTCGCACCCGAAGCACTCGAGTACCAGCAGACTCTCGAGATCGAGAACACATGGCCTGAAAAGCTCATGTACTCGATTATGATTCCCCATAAAGCATGGGCTGCTGGTGACACTCTCACCGCTCTCACTAAATTTTCGCCGCTTGTGAAGGGTGTTGCGGTCCTGAACATCAACACTACAATTCAGGAAACTACCAAGATCTATGCGAGGTCAGGTTACCAGGAGCAGACGCGTATAGTTGCTTCTGTGAAGCATGAGATCGTCAACGGAAAGGCTGTCGAGATTGCTGATTCTCATCACAAAATACCGGGCACCCCATCCACCCCACCGACACCTGCCGTTGCCTCTTCCTCGCGCATGGCCAGCGCTGGTGGATATTTCGCCATTACTCCATATTCCCTTCCCTCTTCTTCCGCCGCCTCGGTGGCCGGCCCGGAGGCAGGTCCTTCGTCCGCCGCCGTCACCGCCCCATCATCTGTCCCTGGCTCGTTATCAACACCCGTCTCTGAGCCAAGAAATGAAGATGAAGATGAAGATGAGGGCGACAGAAATCAGACAGATGTTGTGACCTACCTCACTCTTCCCATACCGCTATCCATCACTCCTACCCACGGTGTGGATCCAATAGTGGTCAGCCACCGGATACGATGGAGTATCCTCATCCTCAACCTTGACGGGCATACGTCGGAACTCCGTTGTTCGCTCCCTCTGCACCTCCTGGACTACCATGTACTGGATGAGGCCCGTTCCTTCACATCAGCCACACGGAGGTTGCTCATAGGCGGTCCTGACGTGCCTCCCGACCAGGAAGAGGACATGGAACTCCCAAGCTATACAGCTCATGTGCGGGATCGCGTGGCGAATATGTTCCTTCCCGAATCAGCTACCATGCGGGTGACGAATCCATGGGTACAAGGGGGGGTCAGTCCCACTGTTGTAGGAGTCGGCGCAGACACGATGTCACCGTGGCCTCGTTCAGGTTCTGGCACATCTTCGCCTCTTGAAGCACATATGCTCTCGCATCTCCCCCATGCGCCTGGATCGGGAGATAGTACACCTCTAGATTGGGTGAATTCCGAGCTTTTGTTGTCCCTGACCAACGACGACCCACCAGCACTGAGCCAGCAATCGCGGATGCCTCCCGAGCGCACGTCGCCTCCTTCCGACTCGTATTCGCCCGAAGACTCTAATCCTACTAGCCGCCAATCCAGTCGGCCACAGAGTCGAGGAGGGAGTAGGCCAGCGAGTAGTAGGCCCAGTCGATTGTCCAGTCGTGCTTCAAGTCCGGAAAGGACCACACGCAGTGTCAACGGCTCCAGCGAAACTTATGTCCACAGTCATAGCAATGCGAGCAGAAGCCTCAGTGGATTGTTCAAAGTATCCATGAAACCGTTTACTTCGATAACACACCCTGCATGGCTTTCAAGTCGTTCGAATTCTCATTCCAATCTTCCTTCACTCGCGATGACTTCGGCGGCTCAACAGCAGCAACACCAGAGAGACAGAGAGATGGCAGCAGCAGCAGCATACGCTCCTCGATTACAATTCAGTGATCCCAATTCGGGCACTGCACTGTTACATCGTGCGTTCACGGAAGTGCCAGATTATAGGATCGCCTCACGAGGCTTTATCGGGGGTGTACCTCCGTTGAGCAGTATGTCTGGATTACCTTCCTATGAGGAGGCTTCGACTCCTTCAGTCGAGATTCCAGCCCCACTGTTCACTCCTCAGCCACAGAATGGTCAGATCCATCCACCTTTTGTGTCCCCTCCTAGAACATCCATCAGCATGCCTACGACTCCCCGGATATGAGCTTTACGCCGTACGACTGGCATATTTTTTTTTTTGGATATCTTTGCATTTTCTCCGCGGGCAACTTTTTTCCCTGTCGTTTTTCTCGACACTGTTTTATTATTACTCGCATTTTTCTCTGGCCATAGACTCTCCCTAGAAATTTTCACCTTTCCTCTCATAAATAATGTGCAACTCCCCACTCTCACATAGATTCCATTTGTTGTTGTTTTTCTTCTTCCTCTCATGATCATTAGTACATAGTATCGTTGAAGACATTGTAGCAATAGTAAAGCAAGCAAGTCGTTGCTATATGATCTTGGTATCCGTGTGAGCTTGTGGTTGTCAATCTCTTGGACACCTCGACAACATAAGACGCCACGGATATACAATAGACACCCACAAGGATCTACAAATCTTTGATCTACATTTCCCACACGTGGGTCTCCCAAAATTTCCTTGATCATTCTCTCAAGTTCCTCCTCTGGCAACTATGGCAAAGACGAAAGCCAAAACAGAAGAGCTACTTGACGAACGTGTCCCTGTAAAGCAATGCAAACACGCTATCGATACTCTCCATGCGCACGAATCCAAAAAGGCTGAAGCTGCAGCGGAGACGGATTTATTGGGTGGGAAGGAGCAACATGTGTGGTTGAATGTTTCTGTTAAAAAGATGGCTCCTGGGCATAAAATCAAACCTGTGAAGATGTGCGTACCTTGATTTTCTACGTTTTTCTCTCTAANCTACAACTTGAAGTTTAGTTCAATCGTCCATCCTCTCATCGACCCTCGAACAACACCGATATGTCTCTTCACGAAAGATCCTCAGAGGGAGTATAAGGATCTCATCGAAAAACATGAGATCAAGTTTATTTCCCGAGTCGTAGGGATCGAGAAGTTGAAGGGGAAATTCAAACCATTCGAAGCGAGAAGAATGCTTTTGAAGGAGTATGGGATGTTTTTAGCGGATGATAGAATTATACCTTTGTTACCGAAATTGTTGGGAAGCAAGTTCTTTGCTGCTAAAAAGTGCGTTCCGACATCTTATAACATATCCATGGACTACATACTAAGATCTTGTTTATCCGTAAGGCAACCAATCCCTGTTTGTCTAAGTCGGAAGGATTTGAAGGGAGAATTGGAGAGGGCTATCAATTCGACATATCTCAACCAAAATTCTGGGACGTTCACGTGCGTCTTTATCGTTAACCCTTCATTAGTGGATTTTATTTAGCTCAGTCTACATGGTATAGCTCCGTTAAAATTGGCACTCTCTCACAAACACCTGCCCAACTCCTCGAAAACTTGAAGTCTGCACTTCCGGCAATCGCTTCCCATATCCACGGCGGATGGAGTAACGTGCAGTCTTTCAGTCTGAAAACAAACACGAGTGTTTCGCTGCCCATATGGACATGTGCGTTAGGTGATGGGGAGGGTGCTAGATGGGATGGAATGACTGCCCAACCCGAGGTCGAGGTCGATGAAGTTAGCGAGAAAGATGAAGATGAAGAGATGGTCGTTGAAGAACAGCCCAAGAAATCGAAGGGCAAGAAGAGAGCTGCGGCGGAAGACGAGGGCGAAGCTGTCGTGGAGAAACCCAAGTCGAAGAAGTCGAAGGGAGACCAAGAGATATCAGAAAAACCTACATCTGCTTCGATCTCTGCAGCATCGAAAAAGCGTAAAGCTACCGTTGTTGAGCCAGTACCTGCAGTTACACGATCTCAAACAACAAAAGGGGAGAAGGCGCCACCTGCGTCCGATGCACTCAAAAAACGACGCAAATCCGAAACCGCCTCAGAAGTGTCCCCTAAAAAAGTGCCCACCACAGTGGTTCCTCCATCTGCTGAGAAAAGAAAGGCATCGACGCCTGCGAAGAAGGCTAACGAGCCCGAGAAGGAGAAGGTTGAAGCTCCTACAACACTCCCAGCAAAGAAACAACGAAGAAAGAGCGAGGTAGTGGCGCTAGAAACGCCTGCCAAGCCCCAGACACCTAAATCAACCGCACCAAAGCCAGAGGAATTCAAGGCGAAACGATCGAGTACACCTGGGGAGAAGAAGAAAGAAAAGGTGGTCAAGGGCAGCAAGGCAGGGAAGGGTTCGGTCAAAGCTGCAGTCATTGGAAAGAAGGCTGCTTCCGGGTAGTATCGCTGTCATGTCAGGGTTTCCTTACTACATTTGTACTTTTCCTTATGAGCATTTGTCATTGTGTTTAGAAGGGTCATCATGAAAGAACTAAAACCCCGTTTTTTCTGGTGCATAGACTTCATGCAAGCTTTACATAAGTTCGAGGTTCGAAGGGGACGAACGCATAACATTCGGATTTCCAATGGTATGTATCTCAGAATCAAATTAAATCATCGTCTGGCGAGTGCAGCCTGACCAGTGTTCGTGCTGAGAATATCAGATTCAATGTTCCAATGGAACTGCGGAAATTCTGGAAAGAATACAGACATTTGAGTGTAATAGAGATGAACCTGATCTATGAAGGTGCAGAGACCCTGGGCAAAGCTTTCGATTGTGTACCTTACTTCGAAACTGGCTTGGGCCTAGGGTTTTCACGAGCAACCCCTAAAATAGTAGTTCTTCGATCCCTGAATGAATTATTAGCTCTAACAAGGTGAGATTCAGGCACCTTTCCCCAAAGCGAGTAGAATTGAGTCGACGCTCTTAACCAGCGAAGCTGGTAAAGGCAATGATGTGCTAGTCATGGAGGCCCCTACGAATGTTATCGACGTAAAGAGGAGGAAAAGTAGGAGTTCAGCGGTGACAATGTCGAGATACTTAATATTATGTGTTCTCTGGTGGCGAAAACAACTCGGATTCCGATGAGTAATCCTCGGTACATATTTGGGACTCAACACCTCTTATGTAATAAAATCATACTTTCATGGAAATTACAACCTGCCGATCTCCATAGTCGCGCAATGACGGGGAAAACGCGTCTTTTCTCTGAGTACGAGAAAGATGAGAGCCCATCGTATGATATTGTCAGGATCTTGGATATAATAAATACTTAACCACTTCCCTAGGAGCCTATCGCCTCTGTTTTCTGCTCTTAAAGGTCTAATATGCATGTGCTTTCTTCGTACAAATTCTGATGTTAGAGAAAGCAGACTCGATTCCCAAAGCCAAGAGACGCAAGACTGGTATCAACTCTCGATTTGATAAGATGGTAGAGACAATGAATGTCACCCACCGATCGCCTGTTAAACGCAATCGCGGGCGTTCATTCGGGTCGTCTTCAGTCAGCAGTTTTGATCTTCCGCAAACTCCAATCGATCCTATATATGCAGGACTACAAGGTGGAAGACTGGGACAAGACTTCTCTGTTATCAAAATGTCTCGAGCTCCTAGGGCTAGCTATCGACATGTTGTACTTGAAGATGACGACGATGAATGCTTGCCAAAGGTAAGCTTGCAGAAGTCTGTGCATGCAGATCCTCACTAGCACAATAGAGCTCCCGCTCACCTCAACGTCTTCCGGATTGGCTTTCTGGCACATTTTCTACTCTCTCGCGCAATCATCCTCTCCGTCTTCTGCTACCACCACAAGAAACCCAAGAAATAAATCAACAATACTCTGCTCCAGAGGATAATGGAACACCACCGGAGGATGCCGTCTTTGCCTTTTCTGTCCCCTCCAACTCTCCTATGCCCCGTCGTGATCTCTACCCTGCCATTGAAATTGGCGTGCAAGCCTCCCGCAATTCTACACCTACAGATGCTGAAACTTTCCACTGCTCTGCCGATCCTATGCTCTCACCTGATTTTATTGCGTTCGCAACGCCCGGTCCTGCATCATCTATCGACTTACCTATGGAACGTCGTGACTATGCTACAACTCACCAACCTTCTTCTGGCTATGCTTCACCTACCATTGCATCTTACCATTCTGCTCCGGTTGTTCAACCTTTCGAAACCCCGTCGCCACCTTTGTTGACATCATTCCCCGCCAGTTTCATACGTAGAACTGCACAACTGCCAAGCTACTCACATGCAATTGTCGACGATCCAGTCAGTCCCGTCCGCTCTCCCCCTGTTGACGTTATTTCCTCTGCCGGTTCAATGCCTGAACCTACGCAAGAAGTGTCTTCCAGACACCCACCGCTACAAACCTTCGACCTCTCACATCTTTATAGGCATGAGAGTATTCCGCCAGGTACTATTTCGTATCCTCACTGCGAACTCCTTCAAACTAGGAAGCTCACTCCGAGTGCCTCTTCACCGACCTATGTCTCCATCGATTCGCACATGTTCTCTACCCCAGGTCCTGTCTATCACGCATCGCGTCCTGTATACTACGAGTCTCCTACAGAAGACCCGTCCTCAGATCCCCCGGATGCTTTCGATGCAGGATACGAAATCGACCTTGCGGAGCTTGATTTTCACTGGACACCGTTTCTACGCAAAGGTTCTTCCCACGGCGTTCCAAATACTGAAGTTCCCACCGATAACTGCTTTGGAACACCTGTTTTGGAAGACAGTCCTTACTACTTCCCCTCAAGCACAGCCGAGATACTTCACTCCGAGGACGATAAGCATCTCAGCCAGGACAGAGACATTGTTTTTACCCCAAGCTGTGTCGATAATTCGCACGAAGGCCGTTCACCGTCCGCAGTCATTGTCATTCCTCAAGCAGACCAAGTGTTCAAGGAAGAAGATGTGGTAGACCCCGAGCAGATTTTTCGGACACCGCAACCCTCCTCTCCAAAGCCAGTGTTTGCCCCGGCTCCCGGGATTTTCTTGTCACCCTTGCGAGGTTCGACCGTCAATGAGGAAGAGGTACGGTTCGCATCTCTTAGACTCCTCCTCCTGACCCTCAAAAATTTCCCAGATCCCAAGCCAGATTTCACTCACATTGAATAACGAAAAAAGTGGCGCAACTGCGGGGTCTCAGGATTCAGAGGATAGTATTCAGTCGTGGTCTCAAGAGGAATGAACGTTCCCCCGGGAAAAATAGCTTACCACGCATGTCTCACTTTATATTATTATATGTACTGACTGCTTCAAGGACTGCTGACTGCTGTACTGCAAACTGAACTATAAATGTCTTCGCTGCGCCGCTATGACGATTGATCGGGAAACGACGATCCCCGAGGGAGCGTGTCTAAATGTGATTTATAACGTGGCCATGATGAACGCGGAACCAACTGCCATCAGTCTTCTTCAGCACCGATCACTCTCAGGAAATATTTCCCAGCGCGGCACCTTCATCACTCCCACCACTACAGGATAAAGACGTACTTATGAGGCACTGTTAAGGACCTAATCAACCACCTCCATCTTTCCACTTTCCCTCTCGCCACATAGACGTCCCTATTATGATGACTATCTTATTCTCCAAATCTCTCTTCTTTCTTCATGGGCTCCTCCTATTCCTGCCAATCATTTCTCCGGTGCAGGCCAAACGCTCGTTACACATAGACAGCACCTACCTTCCGACCGAGCGATCCTTGCAAAAACGGGCAGACAATATAACCTTTGTCCAGAATGCGAGCATTTGTGAGACAACACCAGGCGTTGGTCAAGCCTCAGGTTATGTCGATATCACTGCTCGCAACCACATGGTACACCTCTAAATATAATTTTATCCATGGTTTATCAACCTCTTACGCATGGATCGCACAGTTTTTCTGGTATTTCGAGGCCAGGAATGACCCAGATAATGCGCCGCTGACATTATGGTGAGCCTGCTTCCGGCTCCGTATCGATAGAAACGCTCATACGTGGATAACAGGATGAACGGCGGGCCAGGTTGCTCATCTATGCTCGGTCTATTCCAAGGTTCTATCATTCATTCCACACGTCTTCCTTCACTGTTCTCAAACCCCTCCCAGAGATTGGACCATGCACTATCAGCGACGATGGACTGACCTCAAGTATTAATCCATATAGTTGGAACAACGTCAGCAACAGTAAGTATTGACCGGCTTCGTTAGGCTTGGTATTGCCCACCCTTCCCATGCTTATTTGTATTTACCAGTGCTCTTCGTGGATCAGCCAATTGGGACAGGGTTCTCAACGGGAGCCGCTACCGTGTCCAGCACAGATGAAGCCGCGGACGATCTTTGGATATTCCTCCAACTTCTCTTTGCCGCGGAAGAATTTTCGGCGTTGAAGGACAAAGAGTACCATTCTTCCTTTGCATTTCATCACTCTTTCTGACCACTCGTTCAAACAGATTTATCATAGCAACTGAAAGTTATGGTGCCAGATATGCGACTGCTTTTGCGAATTACTTCACTTCGCAGAACAGCAAAATCGATAGTGGGACTATTAACGGAACGAAAGTCCCCGTGACAGCCATCGCAATCAATAAGTATGTTGTTATGTTCCTTTTCCCATGGATAGTTTCTTGACCTGAGATGTCTTCCAGTGGAAAACACGACCCCATGACACAGATGGCTTCAACACTGACATGGTCGGCGGATGCTCCCGGCTACGGACCTCTTATCAATGATACTGTCCTCACAGCGATCACACAAGCATGGGAAAATACGTGCAAGGGCGAACTTGAACAGTGCTATGCATCAAATAGTTCAACTAAGGCGGACGAGCAATGCCAACAAGCCATCATTACCTGTGTACGCCACTTTCTGCGCTGTTCGATCATTTGCATCGGTATTTACATTCTGACGTTAGACGCGGGGAGTGTTCACTCCATCGGTCGGCACAAGAGACCCGAACGACCTGCGCCAGCAAGATGATTCAACGAATCCCTTCCCATCCAACTCCTACCTAACTTTCCTAAAGAAACCGGAAGTTTTGAGCGCATTAGGTATCACCACGACCTTTGATCAATGTAGTAGCGATGTCAGATCACAGTTCAGCGCGTCGGGAGAGACGGGCAGGTCGTTCTTGCCAGCCCTTGCGACACTCGCAAATGCCAATCTGCCCCTTCTCATATGGGCAGGAGATGCTGACATGAAAAGCAACTGGATAGGCGTGCACGATGCCATGGTCGCGATGGACTGGTATGGCGCCCAGACACTGAACAACACCGCGTTCACCAATCTCACCATTGATGATCAAGAGGTGGCAAGTTACAAAGTTGTCGACAACTTCACCTTTGTGTATGTCCACCTTACGTCTGTCTGCTGAACACAATCTAATAACTGATCATTTGTAGGAGGGTCTTTGAAGCAGGGCATGCTATGGTACGTAGAAATTTTCGGAAGCCAAACATATTTCATCAATATTGTTCCACAGCCTGCATTTCAACCCAAGACCGCACTAGAGATATTCACCCAGTTCATCAACAAGGAAACACTTCATTCCGTGAGTTACTTGATGAATACTTACTAAAAGTGAATAAATAATAATTACCCTATTTCAGCCTACGACCTCCTCGTCTGACAATGATGCAGGTCGTAGTTCTGCTCTGTCTGTAACTCGCATCCCTTGCACACTTCTATCATTGTTTGCTCTTGGACTCGGATCCATATCCCTTCTATAGACTTTTCAGCCACTCTTATTCTATGTAGCTTTTGTAATACCTTCATTAGAACTTAGATGAATGTTACACTCTTTGTCCATGTCACCAAGGTGCCCCTCTACTGGAGCGCCACGCATTACGATCCCGGGCCGGCATCCAACACAGCATGAGATAACCGCAGGCGACAGAGCCTCCACATAATCACATTACATCCTTTACCTGTACCACCACCACTATCTGCGCAATGGCCCCCATCTCCAGACGTATGTTATAGAAGTGTTCTATTTATTGGTTTAGCAGCTTATAATGGGCTCAGGCGTCATTATCATGTTCAGTCAAGACACCTCGGATGCTGTATTCAGCAGCCACATTGAAGACGTTAAAGCTCAAGGCTCGTTTGTCCCTCTCACAATGTCACACTTGGGTCCTTCAGCTAACGTAGACTCTGCCACTTAGGGGGAGAGATCTATCAAGTCTATTCCACCCTGAAGGGCTTCGCGGCCACTATGCCTGCATGGCTCCTTTCAGAGTTCCATGCCCTCGCAGGACACGGAACCGTCGAAACCATCGGTGGGTTTCTCTTTCGTATTAACAGACTTGATCTTCTCCCCTAATAATTTATCTCACAGAGGACGATGGAGAGGTTTCTATCTATTAAACCCTATCATGGATATCACCACTAACTATCGTCAAATCCCTTTTCTTGATTACTACTGACCTGTATCACGTATTCTACCATAAATAATAATCTATGAAGATCTTGAGTTGTATACTTTTCTCATGATGGATTCATTGAACAGACAGAAAAATAGTCTCGCGCTGTTTCAGGTGGGAATTTACAACCATGTGGTGTCCGGACTCCTTTCGAATTTCAGATGTGTATGGAATCGAAACTTGCTCTCAACCAATTCTATATGTACAAATGATCATTCATAAAAACACAGCGATTTAACAAATTATGATATGTATCCCCAGAGGTATGTGTATGGAATGGAATGGAATAATTATAAGTGGTACTGAACATACTATGCAAGTATTGGAAACGTTCGGTGTTTCAATTCGTGAGATCGTGAATCGTGTAAAAAAGGGCGTAAACATAATAAGAAGTAGCTATGCAGTGACGGAGATAGGTTGAGGAAGGGATTCGACTGTTTCTTGATCACCCTCAGCAATAGACTGAAGCGGAGGCTTCTCTACAGGAGTAGTGACGCCCGGAAGAGGAAGCATGGGAATCGGTGACGGCAGAGCAACAGCTGGCTTCTCTGGATCAGAGACGATAGGAATAGTGATCTTCTCGTTATCAGGTTGCGGCAAGGAAATTGGCTGCTCATTCTCCTTGTTATCGCCTTGGTTCGGAACCTTCACCCCAGCAGGTCGAGGTGCGAAATCCCAAGGCCGAGGAACAAGTGCGGCTGGCATGATCCAGGTCGCTGCCAGAACTACACCTCTACCTTTGTTCTGAGCTTTGATAGCGTTGAATTCGAAGTCGATATACTGGGAGACGTAGCGAACGAATGGAAGGAGTTCCCGTACACCATTGTTGATCATAGCGACAGCGGAAAGGAAATTGATGACGGAACCAGATATGGACTGGACATTCTGCAGACCAAAACGAGAGTGAGCGCAGTTATTTGGTATTCAAAAAAGCCTTACTGACACCAAGATAAGCCAAAGAGGTTGGGGGCACTGCAACTTCAAAGCCCCACCAATACGTGAGCACCGACATACGGTCCTCTGGCGGATAGATACCTTCACATACAGGTTATTTGGATAGGAGAAAATGGATGTTGTTAAGCCAAGTAGTCTCACCAGTATGATCAGGAACGATAGCTTTCCCTGTGGCGTAACCCAGAGCCATTAACTGGGGAGTAATCTGCTGAATGCCATTGATCACAGTCTCAGCCGTCGGTACTGCGCCTGCAAGAATCCCTACGCCGTCACCCGGTTGACCGATGCCAAGGTCAGGGGACTCGAGGAGGAGATTAATTAGATTCATTTCGTTGAAGATCTCGCATAACATCTCCAGCGGTGCCGAAACAACACTGGCTATGGACAGCTCATCCTTGCTATCCTCCCCCTCTGTGTTAGCTTTCCTAAGTTTGGAGAAATGCAGCTCTTCTTCTTCCGCATCGGTATGTGAAAGGCATACGGCATGGATGGGACCATGCTGGTGAAGAGCCTCGCCGTGGGTCTCATCAGCGGACAGACATCGTAAATGAGAAATAACTTTGTTGGCAGTCTTAGGCTTCGTGAGCTGAGACTTTACGGTTTTCGGCATTACAGATACACGAGAGACTTTGGTGGTCGGTCGTGGGCGACTTGGGCCGAGGATGAGCGAACGTACTGCATATGCACTTTCTTTCGCCTTTCTGTCCGCACCAGAAGATGAAGTAGAGGACTTCACGAGAAGCCGCTTAGCGATGGGTTTCTTGGGTTGGTCCACGGTAACAGCGCGAGGCTGAGAGTTGGACTGAGAAAGGGAAAATGAGCGTAGAGAGAACCTCCGAGTATTCGAACGTGGAGGGCTTCGTCGAATAGAGGGAATCGCTGCAGGGGAATCTTCGAAAGTCACAACACGAGTAAGATTGGGGGTCGATTGGACAGCCAGAGGAATTGGACGATCCCTGGGCGAGTCCGCTACTGAAGCAGCATCAGAAGTACTAGACGAAGAACTGGACCGAGGCTCCGTTTCTGCAATAGCAACAGACTCTGTCCTCGAGTAAGAAAAGTACGCAAAGAGCCTCATTCTCTTCAGATTTCGTGAAACCAGCAGCAGCAATGGTGGAGTGAGATGGTGGTCAACCACTGAGAGGAAGTCGAAGCTTGCTACTAAATTAGAATGCCGATCTTTGATTACATCATCACTTCAAGTAATCTATTCGATCACACATCATTCCGAAATCGTTGTCTTTCCCTTATGAATCTGTCTTTGAATTCCGAATTATGGTCTGCATATTTACCAAGCCGAGTCATGCTTTCAAAGTTATCTCCACACGACCACCATGGGCTCAGACGATACTGTCCAGCGAAAAAAGACGGCGAAAGATGTTATTAGGTATGGTTCATTCTGCTTCTGTGCTTGCTTCCTCGACTGAGCAGAGTTTTATAGGAACTTCACGCCAGCTTGGTTCGCCGTAATAATGGGTGTGCATTCCTTTCCAGCTACCTTGAAATACTCTCCTCTAATACCTCAGTGCAGGGACCGGTGCAATAAGCACCATTTTCAATTCCTTCCCGTATGGCACCGGCTCGGCACCCTTGCGTATCCTTGCACTCATATTCTACCTTCTTAACTTGGTTCTATTCCTTATCTTTTGTGCCATAACTTTCCTTCGCTATGTCATGTTTCCGGACATCTGGACCCTCATGCTCTATCAMCCCGTACAAAGCTTGTTCATCCCAACTTTCCCCATGGGAGCTGCTGTCCTTGTAACCGTTACTGCCGGATTACTTGTCGAAGGATATGGCTGGAATAGTCCAGCATTCATCTACTTCCTTTGGGGATTATGGTGGATTAATGTAGCACTCTCCGCCGCCTGTTGTTGGATCTTAGTCTATTGGATGCAGGTGGCGCAAACCCACACCCTCCAATCTATGACCGCTGCCTGGCTATTACCTGTTGTTACTCCCATCGTCGCGTCTGCTACAGGAAACTTCCTCGCCCCGATCCTTCACGAGCTTTCCCCCAACCATGCGATGATCACAGTAGCAGTTTCTATTGTTCTTGTTGTTTCCGGTTTATCCCTCGCCCTCATGATCCTAACGACATACTACCTCCGCCTGATCGTTCACGGATTGCCGCCAGCAGGGTCCATCCTTACCGTTTTTCTACCTTTGGGTCCCACAGGCCAAGCGGGGTACTCCATTATCCTGATCGGTCAGTTCTTCCGACAATATGGAAAGAGCAGCCTACCATCAGTCTTGAACCCGGAGACACTCGAGATCATCACAATCTGCATCGCATTCGTACTGTGGTCATTGGCGACGATGTACCTTTTGTTTGCACTTTTGAGTGTCCAACATGTCCTCAGGCGCTCAAGCATTCCGTTCAAGGTTCCCTTCTGGGGACTTATTTTCCCGAACGTGGGTCTCTCTCTTTCATCTTCCCAACTCACTCACTTTGCCTCCACTCAGGGTGTATACGCGAATCTGACAATCACCCTCGCGCGAGTTCTTGAGTCGCCTTTCTTCCGCGTCCTTGGGGCCATCTGGGGAGGAGTGACCATCCTTATGTGGCTCTACGTTGCCGGCAGGACGGTCGGGGCAGTTTGGACGAGAGAGATATTTGAAGCACCATGCTTGGAGCAAGTAGACATGGCAAGGGGAGCACAAAAGGAGCCTGCTAATACTGTCAACGGAAGCGCCATTACAAGTGCGCGAGGTTGCGGAGGGCCATAAGGGTACCCGATTTTATATATTGTAAGTATACTTTTGCATTGACTAGCCACCATTTCCTTTAACCAAAATATGTGTTATTCATCGCCATGTCTAGCCAATATTACAATCTAACAAGAATTCGTAATGCACGAAAGCCGGTACAGAGATAGAAAATGTGCTGCCCAAGGAGCATACCCGAGAAGTGAAAACGGATCCCCGTGTTGCCGTAGGATTCGTAGACCTATATTCCGAATTCGTAGTGGCTGACATGCTGGTCCAAGACAGAAGGTTTTTTCGCCAACGTAGAAAGTAAAAGAAAGTATCCGAGGTGATGAATACATCGCACACCTTGTGAACGTTGGAAACTGGGAGTACTTAAAGCCATGAACTGACTCCAATGTTTGTAGGCTTGATCTCGACAATATATATTTATGAAGGGACGCGCGCGTTCTATGACTTTACTCGGTGCTTTCTGCATAACATTACGTTCGACCTCACTGCAAACCACATCTGAGTACCGCAAGATAGGTAACAGAGATCAGAGTACACTAGGTAGGTATATATAATCCCCCCCAGCTAATCCAGCTGTGATAGTTCACCACAAAGCTATTTACCAAATAAATAAGCAAGAGAAACAGCGAAACTCGACCCTGATTTGCATATGATTTACGAGAGGAGGTCAAGAAGATATCCTTCCCCACGAACGGGGATTCTCATAGTGTGCTTCCCTTCGTGATCTGCAGGAGGAAGCTTTCCAGCACGGATGTTGACCTGGAGTGATGGGTGAAGGAGACGAGGTGTTCCCAGAGACTGGTCGCGCGCCTCGCGGAACTGGATGAAGGTCTCTTCGTCGGGAGTGTGGTGCTTATTATGCTCAAGGTGATGGTCGACGGTAGCAGCATCCTCTTCTGGACGGTCACTCGGGGGATAGTCATGTCCAACAAAGATTTTGTGAGATCCAGGCATCGCAAATAGTTTTTGCATTGTCTGTGTTATGCTACTGTTAGTATGACACAGTGTTGCTCAAACGAGGAAGACGTACGGCATAAAGATCCTTTGCATTTCCACCAGGGAAGTCTGCTCTGGCAGAACCGACGTCGGGCTGACTTTGACTTAGTAACTTGATGGGCGAAAGCAGGTGTATGACTTACCATAAATACGGAATCGCCAGTGAAAACATTATTACCAATAACATACCCAACATGGTCAGGTGTATGTCCAGGGAGGTGGATGACTGTACAGGTCAAATTACCGATGGTGAACTCCTGGTTATCATTGAGGTACTCGTCGAAAGTGTTTTCGAAATGGTGTTTCTCAAACCCGTAGACAGACGCAAACGTTTGTTGCACCTGACTGATACGGTGACCAATGCAAACAGGGATGTTGTGTAGGGAGTGCTTGAGGTATTGGGAAGCAGTAAGATGGTCGGCATGAGCATGGGTCTCACTGAGGTATGGTGTGAGTAGAGATTTCGAGCCAGATGGGATTTACATACAGGAGGCGAGTGACATAAATCTTGTGCTCCTTAATGAACTGCAGCAAACCGTCTGCTGTATGAGTTGCGATGGCACCTGAAGCTGGGTTGTAGTCCAGGACGGGGTCGATGAGAATAGCCTGGGAAGTTGATGGGTCGACGACGATGTATTGCCTGTGAACGGGCTTAGCAAGAGGTTATATATCAAGGAATAGAAATTAGACCATGTGCACGTATCCTTCTCAAAGAAAGAATGGACATCTGGCTGGTTGGGACCGAGACTGGTGTGTTTTTTCCATGTCATGCCCGTCGACGCATAGCGATGTCCGACCGCCAGTGGACTCTGCTTGATAAGTGTGGAAAAGCTGGTAGCTTTCACAGCAGATGGAGTGGTGAGCATTCTACGAAACATGAACATGTTGGGTCTGGAGAGGTTGGAGAGGTCGATTATATAGACAGATAGCTCATTCCGAATTCATGTTTTAGTCTGTGTACACATCGGCTCAAGGTGATGGAGACCATTCGGATAACGGAAAATAGCATCTTCTTATCGTAAAAGTCTTGCAAAAGGTTTTCATCGTGGTTGAACAGGTGGAAGAGCAAGAATAAAGGCTCAAAGCCCAACGATTGCGAATTCTAATGCAATTTCAAAGCGAGGAAAAGGAAATAAATGAGGCGGTATCGTGATCCTGAATTCCGAATTTCGTACGTGGCGCCGCGGACTACCTCTGTCTTCTGACTACCATCTCACTCATCCGTTGCCCGACCTGTCCCGTGCCTCTCGTTTTCATTGGTGGCCAAGACTGTGCACACAGTCTTTCATTGGAAATCATGGTACGTCACGACCTTGAATTCGGAATATGCTCAATGCCTAATGTATCTTATTAGGATATCCAGGTCACGACTGCTCGCAAAGCAATCCGATGGGACGCAGTCAGTCGAATGGTCTCGGCATGTCGAGATGCTCCCCTTCTTCACCTGGATTATTGTACAGAATCTTTTGGAGGCTGCCATCTAGTCTACAGAATCCCTTTCAAAGACGGCACTTGTTGGGCTCTCCGTGTTCCCCACGCCCCCGGAATCTGCTGTAAGGCCACCGTGGATTTAATGAATTTAGTGCATTCTGCTCTTCCCCAGCTTCCACTACCGTCGGTTCATGCCTGGAGCGATAGTCCGGACGAAATTGGAATTCCATACGTACTACAGGATTGGATAGAGGGCCCACTTCTGGAATGGTCAGAACACTACCCCAACCAATCTGTTCGGGAGGAAAATCTTTCGTTCCTTTCGCGGGTGACCGTTGATTTCTTCCTGCACACGTCTTCTCCTGCTAATGGTATGTGCGGTAGCCATAACCCAATTTCTTCCACGGAATGGTGGCTCCAAAAAATAGATGGCCGGTTCGAGCAACTCTGTTTGAGTGAGGGCGCATTATTTGACCCGGTTGACTACATGATCTATCGAGCAATGGCGCTACAAATCTACATTTTGCCATCCTTGGAACACTGCCCGTTCCCGCTCTCGCATCTGGATCTCAAAGCTGGGAATATGGTGGCCGACCAGAAGGGACGTATCATCGGGTGCGTCTTGGTCTGAGTCTGAGTCTCAGTAGATAACTGAGGCTATCATGATCTAGTATCCTCGACTGGGATCATGCATTCGTCTCCCGAGTACCAGTTCAAATGGCCGCGAGTTTTCCCCTCCTTATATTYCCTTGGTCTAAGAAACGGTGCTCGTATTGGCTCGAACAGGATCGTGCTGTCTACATATCATACCTACAAATGTTTCTTCGAGTCTCGGACTTGCCTCATCGACTGACAGACGAACTCTGTAAAGTTATTGCCAATGAGGAGCTTCAGACATTCCACGCGTCGGTCCTTGACCAAGAAGCTTTCCGACTTTGGCTACAACGATACCTTATCCGAGACCGGTACTGGATCCAAGCTGCAGTAGATACTTTCGACGCCTTTCTATTGCTGCACCCGCACCTGCGGCAGCATCCCCAGATACCTACCATTCAGTCTCGAATCAAGGATTCGTTAGAGGTTATTGATAACTAAATCTACCCACCTAATTTACCCTTTAACTATTATCATAATATTGCAGGACTCGTTATTGCAGCCCAAATTCCCTTTTATCTGCAGCGCACTTCTAAGAATGACAAGAATCTTCGTTAGACTTATTACCATCTACATTTTAAGTATCACAAAAGAAAGTCATTGTGTTGGGCCAAAACCAGAGCAAAGGTTTAGCATGATGTATTCCAGAATACATCCAGTAGGAAATGTAGCAACAGATAGGGCGCCATAGTACCAATACATGAGTGAACGGGACTGGGTGGCGTGATGAGCAAATACGTAGGGAAGGAAAGTGGAGATACAGGACTAGATCTAGTGACGTTTGACATAGAGAAAGACAGAAAAATCTACTTCAGTGTAAGGTTCCGCGCTTGTGATGGAAGCGTCGTGTAGACTTGTTGGTATTCCGTTTGATATTTTTGCAGCGTCTGCTACCCGCAGATACCACAGAAGAAGAAGAGGGGATGGTCGTATCAGTGGAAAGCGTGGGGGATATTGCCTCAATTGTGGCCGAGGAGGGAGACTCTACGGAAGTAGGAGTTCCCTGGGAGTCTTCAGTGAACAAAGAAGAGGTACTACTTGTGTTATTAGTATTGCCCCCATCACAAAATGTGATTAAGAGGTTGACATCGTCTTCCTGGCATGCAACCTGTACCCATGTATCATCTGGCCGATAAAAAGCAGTATTGCAGCTTTCGGAAGCGCCTTGAGATTTTTGGGAACGGAGTTAGAAAACCAGAACGCTAGCAGATTTTAGCACGGTGCTCACATGAAGCACCTTGACCATCGCATCCTCCGTAGTATCTGTACGTGGTGTCATTGGCACAGGATGCAGTGATAACAGAGTGTATAGGCTTACTGGAAGGAAGTGGGAACAGAGAATGCGAGACTACATCCAGGTTAGTGTCAGAACTTGGGAAATGGCTGACGAGGAGAGCTCATGACTAACGGCGCTATGAGAGAAATATCGGCACTGGAGCCACATCCTGGGCAGGTCGGGTTCTGGAGGGACATCTCTACAAGGGAGCATCTTTCTCCATTGAATCCACAACTCCCTAGAAGACAATTAGATCGAGAGGACCTTAAATAAACATGAAAGTACTTTACCCGTATCCAGATATCTGCAGGACGGTTTCAATCGCGCATTCTATTCGGTTGATCACAAGGTGGTCACTCACGCGATAGCAGAAGAGAAGACCCCCTTTACGGTGTAAGAATCACTCGTCAAGATGTCATTGCCCTTGATCAGACGAGGCTGGGAGGCCATACATAAAGTAACTTGGTAAGATAATCGAACAGACTAATACTATACTCACAGTTCCGTACCCACACCTATAATGATATTGAAGTGGTGGTTAGTAGAGAACATATGAGTACTTGTTATAGAAGCGCACTGGTTGTCAAACTTGATTGTGTGGCTTTCTCCGCGTGCAATATGGACCCGGGATACCACAAAGACTAAGAGTGTGAAAAAAGAGCGGAAAGAAGACATTAAACAAAGGAGGGGATGTCAAGGGAGGGTAGTGGAAGTTGAACAACTCCAGCTCGTGCTCGTCACGATCCAGACAAGTCCAATTCCAATCATGAAAATGCGATGTCTATTTTAAGCATTGTGGCGTTTGTATTGCTGCGTCATGTCTTTCGCGTCATCCCCAATCTCTCTATGCCAGATTCACTCGGCTCCTCTCCGTCTCATACCACCACCACCACGACAGTCCTCGATACCCTATGAGCCAAATGGCCAGCAAGGAGAAGGGATCTCGTCTTCCGTTCCCCTCGTCTACACCGTTGTTTTCTTCCCGGACCGGCATCCGTAGGGACAGACTCAGGCTTACGTCTCTAATTGCTCTCGTCTCAATTACTCTCCTTTTCTGGCATCAGTGCTTGCGCTTCAACCACTCAAATAGATCCAATAACAATAATCCCGTCCATCTTATCGAAGCAACACATGGTGCAGTTGCATCTGAGAACAAGAGATGTTCTGACATTGGCATACAAGTGCTCAAAGACGGAGGCAACGCGGTAGATGCAGCAATTAGCACGACGTTCTGTGTTGGTGTCGTGAATATGTTCTCGTAAGTACTCCAAACCCTACTTGATCAAAGAAAGTATGCAAACTCAAGGAAACATAGTTCTGGTCTCGGAGGAGGAGGGTTTATGACCGTCCGTGTTGGTCCCTCAGAGGTTTACACCGTTGATTTCCGGGAAACTGCACCTGCTCTCGCAAGTAGTACCATGTATCCTCCGCAATCCAATATTTCTAGATTCGGTGGTCTCAGCGTTGNCGTTCCGGGTGAAGTTCGTGGTCTGGAAGAGGCTTACAAACGATGGGGAACTCTGCCGTGGAAGCGTCTTGTACAGCCTAGCGTGGATTTAGCTGCTGGCTGGGAAGTGGACGTGGAACTAGGGCGCCGTATTCCTGTATGTGCAATTCAGTTGTTCCAAGTATAGCATATCTCTAAYCACGTATTATCWCAGTGGTACCCTGATCTTATGCTCAATAACCCTGATTGGAGCTCCATCTTCGCTCCTTCTGGACAATTTTTGAAAGAAGGGGATATCATCAGACGTACTAACTACTCCAGAACCCTTTCCGCTATTGCTGAGCATGGCGGTGACGTGTTTTACAAGGTTAGTCACTCTTTGTTAGCGATAGACATAGGGATTCTGATAATGCGTCTCTGTGTGCAGGGGGAGATTGCTGATTCACTTGTGCGGAAAGTCCAAGCGACCGGAGGTATCTTGACACACAGTGACTTGGAGAACTACGCTGTGAAAGTTGAACGTGCTTTGGAGGGAACTTTCATGGACAAGAAGGTGTTCACATCTCATGCACCAACTTCAGGGCCAGGTACTTTTTCGCTCTACTCGGGCCTTTGGAAACTGCTTATTGCATTCCAGTTTTGTTACATATGCTCAACCTAATGGACCAATACGATGTTACTGAGCGGTCTGGTTTGAACACCCATCGTCTAATTGAAATCCTCAAATTCGGCTTCGCTGCTAGGTTTGTATAGTGTGTTAATCCCTAAATGGTTGAGCTAACTCTGTCTTCAGAACGAGAATATGTGACCCAGATTTCCACAACCAGACTTGGAAGATCAATGAAATCTCCACGAAGAAGTTCGCCGACCAAGTTTGGCGGAATATCACAGATGTTTGTCTCTCCAAGCATTCTCCCGAAAATTTGTGGGATAACATAATAGGTATAGGATAGAACACATCCTCCCACTTATTACAACCCTGAATTTGACGTCAAGATTGACCATGGCACGGTTCGTATCCTTCATTATCTATGACTATGAGACTTTTTGCGTTGACGAGTTATCACAACCTAGAGTCATACTTCTGTCGTGGACAAGAATGGCATGGCGGTCTCGCTGACATCGACGGTCAATTTAATATTTGGATCCCAAGTCCTTGACCCTGAAACTGGTGTCATTCTTAACGATGAGGTAGGTTCGCAGGTTCTCCTACCCTGCAAGGAAAGTACCAAGTGAAACATGACAGATGGATGACTTTAGCGTTCCGAATACTCCAAACGGATTCGGTTTGTGGCCTTCACCATGTAGGCGCTTCTATCTCGTGATATGGTACCTGTATAACTCGTGATAAAATAATCAGATAACTATCCCGCGCCCTTCAAACGTCCTCTGTCGTCCACTACACCCACAATCTTGGAACACGCCGATGGGTCCTTCTTCCTCAGTGTAGGAGGCTCAGGAGGATCCCGGATCTTCGGTGCAGTCTTCCAGACTATTCTCAATATTCTCCAATTCGATCTGGATGTCAGCCAAGCTATCGAGTTCGGCCGAGTGCATAATCAACTTCTACCAGAAATTGTAGACGCGGACAGCAATTATCCTTCCGAGTTTTTGGAAGGTTTGGTTGAGAGAGGACATGAGGTGATGGTAGCAGATGTTGGACGAGTTGCTGCAGTGGTTCAAGGAGTGTTGAGAAGGGAGGAAGACGGGAGGATTTTTGGTGCGTTTCACTGATCCCTAACGTTCACAATTCAATGCCAATGCTTGCTTCTTACAGCCGCGAGTGATTCAAGAAAGAATGGAATCGCAGCAGGCTATTAGACAGATATGTTATCTTACCTAGATTGTGTCCTAGATGTTACACCAGCCAAGTAATCCGATTCATTCGTCTCATAGGCATTTCTCCAAACATGGACGCATCACTCTTTGGCACCTGGGTATCTCTGAATTGGCAGCGGCAATGACGCCCATAATTCTGTCTATCCGTTTCTCTGCTCTGCGCATCCGTCCTGCCAGGAACTGGAACGCGTTTGAGTGTACGGTTTTCAGCTGGGCGACCTACTATCAGATTATTTCGGTTTCGGGCCGTATCCGTCTTGACAATGATAAGCGTCCTATCTCAAGGAAACTTCCGAAAATCTTTTCATTTGAGCGTTCAAGTCGTTCCTAGCGCGTCATATTCCTGGTTTATTTCCGAACTGAATGAAGAGCGGAATGAACGCCTCAATGCGTTTCGATTTTCTGGATAGCCATTGGGTGCCTACCAGAGGCGTCTATTCTACGACTACGACCCAATCATCAGCTTCAAGGCAAATGCCGACGCCACCACTATACCAGACGTTTTTCTTCATTTCACATCTCATGAACTAGGATCGTTCAAAGCATACCACAACATGAAAATAAGTATAAAACACTGACTGTATGGTAGTACCCGACATCTTTCTAGTCCCCAAATCTATCTGAATGCTGCAATTCCTGAACGCTATGTCAACCCCTCTAACTGAATTTGAAAGCGCTATCCTCCGTGCAGACGGAGAGGTTCTGGTGAAGTCCATGGTGCAGACCATAGGGTCGACCGCTGTTTGGGGTATGTTTCTCGTGACACATTCCTGTGACTCGCCGCTGGTTCTTACCGACATCTTCAGGTATTTATCTGGCTCTTGTGGGTTTCGCGACCTACTCTCTACTGTGAGTCCCCCTGCCGTTCCTTTTTATCGCACTCACTGACAGCCCTACAGTTCAAGGGGAATCCGAGGATCGAATTCCAGACTCACTATGCTCATTGTCATTCACACAATGTTTGCGATATCTACTGCAATGATGGCTATGGACTTCTATAGGATCTTTGTCCCCGCCAAGTACAGTCATCTAGAGGTCACCAGAGAAGGCCAAAGCTACCAGGACAAACGACAGCGTGCCTTGGCCTACGTGTATGGCGGGAAAATGGCCAAAAACGTATTATATGCTATTCAGGTAAGTTGGACCTAGGTGGCGTTACACCAACTTCTTACACCTCCGATTTGTCCCCCTTCAACGATATAGCTCTTGATTGGGGATTTAGTCGTTATTTGGAGACCCTGGGTTCTTTGGAGAGGGAACCGTAGACGGGTCATGATTTTACCAGTGACTTTTTGGGTCGCCACACTTGGTACTTGCCGACTTGTTGCGCTGTCAACTCGAATTTGATTATTGATATGATAATCTTTGCCACAGCCAGTTGGATCGCTTGGATGGCATATTCAGACTTCGCGGGCATAAAGCAGGGCCATGACCCCATTGCTGGGGTGACCCGTATATTGACCATCGTAACAGATGTAATGTCTATCTGTGCAAACGCCAGTTCAACCGTGCTTGTTGGCTATAAAGCATGGTCAGTCACTGTGATACATCTCACCGTATCTTCTATAACATAACAACGTTGGCTCAGGCAACACCGTCGCGTTATCAAGGAATCCTTTGGGTCCGCCACTCCAGCCACGCAGACCCAGNAAGTTCTGGCACTGCTTGTTGAATCTGGATTTGTATATGTCCTCGTTTTTGTGAGGGATAATGTTTATCAGTAGTACCATGAGAACTTATTGAGCCTTCAACAGCTCGTTCAACTGGCCAACAATTCTGACTATCCTTATGGTCCTACTTTGATCGCACTCGACACCCTTGGCTTTATGTGGAATCAAGGGATCGTACGTCCGATCCAAATCCCGCTGGAAAGAAACTTACTGAAACCTAAACAGGGTTTGTATCCCACAGGGATCATGGTGTTGGTGCATCTTCAGCAAACGATCTGGGATACCCCCGAGATATCCGCCCACATGACTAGCATTCGTTTCTTAGGGGAAGAGACAAAGATTGGAAGGAAACCAATCTCTGCGTGGGATAGACCCTCTATTGACGTGAAGTTAACGCCGGGAATCAGCATTCAAGTCAATGAAGTGGAAAGTGGATTGAAGGGAATCCCTTTCGGTGATGGGCTGCACTAAGATATAACGATAGCCTCCATCCTGGACGGAGTMCTTAAGATTTGGGCCTTTTCTTTGTTGATATTTGAGAGTAAATTTAGCCAAAGTTGTTATAGTGGGATTTGAAATTCAGACTGGCCTGCGCAGGCCAAAGAAAAATGTCTCTATTCTGCAACTATCACTTGTACAGAGTCATGGGGAAGTAACTGTGCGGGTCGTGGGGTGCTGGAGGGGCAACCTCTGGATGCCAACGCTGGTACGCAGTAGGGGGTTTCGGAGGAAGTTTGTACTCGGAATAGACCTTTGCAGCAGAAGAAATAGATGCAATAGCTTCCGAGAGGTCTAACACTGGTTTGGGCGCCTCAGCAACGGCAGTTTCTCCCTCCTTCACGGCTTCGGTCGGTGCTGGGATACTAGACAATGTTATTAAAAGCGGTATGCCTTAGATCAGCGAAAAGACGCACGCTTTCGCAGTTGCGTGATCAATCAGAAGCGTCGAAAGCTCTGACTGGGTTACGACCGATAGCTGAGGGTAGGCACGACGAACATCGCGTTTCCAGTAAGGGTTCTCCGCAATGTCAGATGCTACATAGTACTTTAGTATAAGTAATTGATGATAGACAGAATCTGTAATATACCTTTGGTGGCTGGAGTAGAATAGAGTTCTGGGCGGGAGCCAGGAGGAGGTTGTCGGTTGATACTTTGAATGGGCAGACCATAAGAAATGTTGGGGTCAACCGCAACAACCTCGCCTGTTTTTTGTTCAACACGAAAGAAAGTATATTTATTAGGAGTTGTAACGCACGGAACTTCTTCCAAAAGCCCTTGGGGCTGAGATGGTAGAGAGTGTGGTCCGCCGCCTTTCTTGAGGCCATTGGTTAGATGAGAGTAAGAGTGATGACGGGCGGATGCTTCCGGCCAGGACTGGAAATCATTACCGTGCGATTGGTCAATTGCCTCATAGTTTCTTTGTTCTGACCCTCACTCCCTCCTGGATGAATCTTTCTATGGCTTCCAATAATTGGATTATACTCAATGCATTGACACATTGCCTCGAGTCCTCGAGTTCGAGCATAAATTAACAGTTATTGAAGCTACTTCCTACGTGTCTGTTCAGCCTGGATGTCTGCGAACCTACGACAGCAACAAGATCTAGATACTCCCGACATAATCATTCATCACTTGGAATGCATTATGTCTGAGGATCGTTGCTGTTTGGCTGCCCAGAAAACGCCAATACAGAAGGCGCTATACTAGGGATTTTCTGAAAATACTAGTATCTTCTATGGCGTCCTGAGCACGAAACAATGGGGAATCTAATCCCAACTATGGTGATTTGTATTCAATGTATACTCTGAGGAGAACTCTATACACATAAGTAAGTAAGTCGTGCTAGCCCTCACCTCAAGATGGCGCCATCGCTCGCATCCCCGCAATTGGATTGCCTCATCCAAACGGCTATTAGTCGCAAGGGTTTCACCTATAAAAGATGTCTGGATACACTCGCGGCTTACTCATAACACCCTCCAATCTACAAATGTCAATCACTGTGCAAACTAAGGAGTCCAACACCTTCCAAGATTCGGGGTCACTATCTATCTCATCCGTGGACGTGCATGCTGCGCCAGCATTTGATGCAGATTCCCCACAGAAGGACCCCATTCTCTACCTTCCCCCACTTCTTTCTGCCCTTCCAAAGCATCTGCCAAGCTCGGACTCTAAGCTGCTGACTGAGACTCACCTTCCCGACATCGACCCTGCTTCTCTATCCCTTCACAAAGCTCTCCATGGATTCAAACCACTGGATAAGAACTATGCGAATACGCCTTATGCCGAGGCCTTTAACTGGACTGAGCTGCGTCTCCCAAAAGACGAGGAAAGAGAGTGGTATTGTGTGGCATTTCGGAGTAAAAGGAAAGCTGGGAGTGACAGTGGACGTGCGTCTCTCAACGTTCGAAATAGTATTCTTGTAGCTCAAATATCTCTCCAGCCTTGTACGACGCAGATAAGAAAGCCCACGCCGAAGCAATAACAAATGGCGGTGTAGGTTGCCACCTCCTCGCATGGCTGTCATTTCCCATTAACCCTTCTTCGAATAGCTTATCCTGTACTGGTACGGTATCCCAGATCCTCAGACTGGCATGAACCTCGCCACTTGTATATGGCAAAGTCGCCGTCATGCCATGGCTGCCAACTCAAGGCCGGAGCACATCCGCGCTATGAAATTGGCTGCTGAATCATACGAAGTGTACGCGCTAGAGAGGCAAGTGCTGAAGAAGCGGAAAGGAGAAGCCGGGGTGACTATAGAGGATTTTACTGGAGGAGATGTTGGATGGTAGAGAGATCTCCAGCCCTTTCATGTGAAACAAAATGTTGCAGCGCCATACCATTCGAATTATGTTAGAACGACTGGCTTCTAACATTATAGGTATGCTTTAGGAGACTAACCATTCGAAGTTGAGGAAACCCTCCTTTATACCTCGGAAATCGCGAATTTTTATTTTCTTTACATTGTAGAGTTAATTAGTTCCTAGCCGTTTTACATAAGTACATACCTCGAAAGATTGGAGTCAAGGATTAGATTATCATATTGTCATAGTACGAATACTAGATGCACAGAGGTGGGCAAGGTTCCCCTGGTTAAGTTATCCAATTACTACATTCTTTCCCCGCTACCGCAAAGCGGCTGGGTATCATGTTATGTTATGTTATGTTACTAGGCTGCCAATCCTGTGTCCTGTCTCACCTTAACCATCAAGAGGTCTCAGCAATCGCAATCCTTATAACGTTGTACAGTACGCCAACTGAGTATTGTAAGGTGGTCCATCACTGATTTTTCTTCCATAGATCTGAGTGTATAGTTATACTATCACAGCAATCAATATGGCTCGCGTCCCCGATTATATGTTAAACGACATCTACGACCGTGGGTACAACGATTTACTGCAAAGGTTACTTGGAAAAGTGGTCTACAACGATGAAAGTGTTATCAAGCGCCTTGGAATTTCCGACGTCCCTTTGCAAGTAGTACAACAATGTCAAGAACACCTTTTGGTGGATGAGGAGATAGCTATGTCAAAGTACAGAGATTTAGCAAGGCCTATCAAGATGAAGAAAAGGAAACGAGAAACTAGCAGTATTCGGGAGCGCAGGACCCAGTTCAGGGAGCTTTTTGACCCGGAACCTGACGAAGAATGGTTAAAGGTAACCAAGGATAAAGAGACTCGAAGGAGGATGCTCCCACACTTGGTTCGTTCTTCTTGTCTCCAACTATGCGATCTACTAAGCTATTTAGGGGTCTATTCTGTACTACATTATCTCATTCTCTTTAGACGATCAAGGGAGATGCACCACTAAAGAGAATGATCGCGAATTCGTGAGAACTGGAGATGCCTGCGCAGTCGACACCGACGGCTTCAACCTTGGGTTTCCGCTGGAATACCCTGCATGGACTATCGTGCAGACAGGAAGCCACGACCGTTGCTATTCGTGCTCAACATCTGATGATTACGACGACAACGAGCGCTGCCTCGAGTGTACCAACTGGCGTCTCTGGCCGTACAAATACGGGTTTGTGACCATCTTACCCGATAGTCCTCAGGATTATACTGCCCTGGTTTCTTGTGCAGCATACGCTCGAGTTTTTCTGTCTTCTAGTCCCCACCGAATATTCTGTTACGGCGTCCTTGTTTGGCAAGAGCGCTTCTGCATTGGGTTTTTCAATCGAGACGGGATAGCATTCTCTCCTGAGTATCACCTCTTTGATAGCCTCCCGTTGTTCATCAGAACGGTCCGTCGTCTGGTCATAGACATGTCTGAAGCCGAGCTCGGGATGGATCCAAGCGCCCAATGTCTCCCAACTGACAAGGTTCCTGAAGAATACGAACAGATTTCTGGTATTCCTCGTGCGGAATATCCCGTGTATCTGTTAACTACAGGTGGTGACCAATGTCCCCAACGGCGCTGGATAACTCTAGGGCCTCCGCTTTGGAGTGAGCTATGTCTCATCGGCCGAGGAMCCATGATCATCCGAGTGGTCGAGCTTTGCCCTGGTCATATTATCGGAAAGGAAGTGGTCCTCATGAAGCAATATTGGGGAAATCAAAAGATCGTTGAACACGCCGGGGACCCAACTCTTGCCGAACAACCAGACTTTCAACCATCAGGAACACTCACGATCCCACCGTTCAAACCGCAAGACTGTGGCCCTGGAATTTTTCGAGCGCTCCTACCTGCATCTTCCCGGCCACTTTGGAGTTACWCATCTGAGGTTCAGTTGCTTCGAGGCTTCCAAGCAGTGTTAAGAGGTATTTGGCGGTTTTCGTACGTCCACCCTGATCTACGAGACTGACCCAAGACAGGTTATAAATCCTTACACGATCAGGGTATCGCTCCTCGGTTTATCACACCTGGAGATCTTGTCCTTCTGGACCCCCCGGAATACGGAGCCATTATTCTTGACGCTAATACAACCCTCATATCTTCCGGTGATGTAAGATAATTCCTTTCGTTCTTCCCTTATCTACTGACATTTCAAGTAGGATTCAAATTACTTCGAAGCTGTTCCTTTCATGACGGCTTCAAGGAACGGTTGGGAAGAGCCTGCACGAACGCTTGCGCACGATGTCGAGTCTTTTGCGCTCCTCCTTGCATATGCGATCTTCCGTAGGACCCTCCAGGAGCTCAAAGTGCAGATAGACGAAGCCAGGCAAAAAATGCAAAACATGAAGAAACCGCCGGATGGGCAACAGGAAACTAAAGAGACAGCGTTGTGGAAGAAACTCTTGCAGGAGGAAGAGATCATGTATCACGATTTCATGGCATGTTTTGGGTGCCGGGTCCCAGTACAACTCTGGCAGAACCGTTTGGAAGGCTTCCCTCTCCTGTTCCTTGCACGGAAGTACCGGTTTCCCATGCCTCTGCGCACTCTTCTCATCGAATTGCGGCGGAAGCTCAAGTACGAGGAGCCCYTAGCTGAGCCATATGAAGTCTTAGCTAAAGCATACTATGATGAGAGAGAGAGGAATCCAACATTGAGCTGGGAGGGTTTGGTGGAGCTAGTGGATGTTGCAATTACGGCCCTGGAAGAGGGGTAGGACTTGGACGAGTTCATGTATTCCGATTAATTTTTTTATTTGTAAGACCACAGTGTTATAATGTACATATCTTTGGGTCTAAATTATCTGAGGATCAGTGAATAGTTCCTTAACTGGTCACTGTTCCCCCTCCCACTGCCGCTACAAGGGTTGTGATTTATTTGCACTGGGAAGCAGGGACACAGCAGTTTTCAAAAAGATGCGGAAACGCAATTGCTTCGATTTGGTGCTTGCACATCGATAGAAAGCAGCAGATGCACAAACATAGATTGGAGAGAAAATCCAGGCAGTATGTAGGTATAAGTAGAGATAATGTGCTAAGTTAACGGGCATTGCAATCCCTTGAGAGTCAAAAAGAAGTTAAGACACATAAGTAATAGTTGTAATACATGGCAAGAAGAAACAGCAAGAGGAGAGAGAGACGATAAAAAGATGTGCGAGAGGTAAGGAGAGGAGCAGAAACGAGAGTAAGTAAGGAGGTAACGAATAAAATATAGATCATTGTGTATCAATCGAGTCCGTCTCGCCTTCGTCATCTTCGGCAGTCTCTCTCCGGTGAAGTTGGGAATGAGGGAATTCTTGGTCAGGAGCGGCGGGCGTTGTTGGCTCCTCATCTTCCTCGATTGTTCCCTGGGGACTCCGCCACGCTGAGGCGTTATCCTCATCCGGACTGGCGGTCCCATTTAGTGCCCGCTCGAGAGCTGTTTATGCTTACGTTCAACAACTAACATGAACCGAAGACATGCCCAAGTCACATACCTTTCTCACCCCGTTTCTTTAATCTCAGGTTCATAGCAGCTTGAAGCGAGTCGATGTAGGAATCATACTTGACGATTTCAGTGAGCAAATACTGAGACTTCTTTTCCCAGTTGCTCTGAGCCTTCTCTCCGTTCGACGACCGCGGAGGATACTAATTCACGGAGTCAACATCAAAGAGGAAGCAGAACATATGTAGCGACTTACCAGAGCACTCATAGTTTGACGTAGTTCATTGTGTACTGTGAGATCCTTCTTCATCGACTGGACGTGCTTTCTCAGGGCATCTAGTTGTGTTTCCTCATCGTGGATACTGGACACGGTCGGTGGCATAGGAGGTTTCCAATCATTGATAAAAATCCGGTCAGCCCAAGGCGACGATCGGTTTGCGCGAACAGTAGCAGCCCCATCCTTCCACCCGAACTTGCTCCTGCTACTCCTCCCACTCCTCACGCTCACCGCATCACTGTAATCCGGATGTTCTTTCACAGAGTCYGACTCYGACTGTGATCGGGCGTGAGAAGTGTCCTCGACGACACGGTTCCAACCGTACTCCATATTGGACACACCACCGGCGAGAGGTTCTTTACTCGTTCTCGCCGCCCAATAGTTGCATGTCGACACCCACTCATTGACCAGCTCCTCCGTACCTGCCTGGAAGAAATAGACCCCTCCACTAGCAAGCGTCAGCACCATGCAATGTGGTCTCCGATGGTACCCAGGTGAGGGCAAGGCATGAGCCAATGAATGAGCCAAATGAACTGTTCCAACAGGTTGGGCATTRCTCTAGAAAACCCACCCCAATCAGCAAACAGTATATTCCAAAGAGAAACATTATCGCATACCAGCCAATTTCCACCCCCAAAGACCCCAGACCCACCGGTCCCATTCTCCCCGAATATAAACATACTCAATTCCCCCTTCTGGATGACCACAAACACATCCAACCACCGTTTATCCTTCGACCGTTTCCCGATGGATTCCCAGTAATGCTTCCGACAGAGCATGCCCTCCTTTGCCCACGGCGCACCAAGTAACGCGAGTTCCTCATCTGTAATACTGATCGTAGTCGACGACGTATCCTCGCTTCGAACGCTTCCACTATCATCCTCCTGTGTTTCGCGGATGATCGTATGGGATAAATTGTGTGCGAAACCGAGGGTGGGGGCTAGGAACGAGGAACTCGACATGCCCTACACAAAAAACCCGACGCCGACGGTCAGCCAAAACGCATATTCCCCCATATCAGATTAAATTGGAAAAGAAAACATACCTCATGTGTAGATGTGGCAAAGCTCGGAGAAGGGCTCACCCGCCCATCGACGCTGCTGTTACTGCTATACGGGCTACTGCCGCTCCCGCCCATGATGGATTGCAGACCACGGATGCTTCCGCGTTTGAGCGTCATCAACCTATCTTGCTGAGCGTTCCGCAGACTTCGGTTGCGCAACATCGCAGAAGGCCCAGCACTCAAAGATCCCATCGACGAGCGACTGTTGTTCAGAGGCTGCAAKATCTGCTGGCTCTTGATAGCGTTGTACATTTCCTGTTCAAAGGGCAAAAGTTATGAGATATCGGAMAGTTGTAGAAAGTGAAAGAACCACTATACCTTTAACAAGCTCTCCATCTCATTCTCCCAACCACGGCCATAGGGCGCACCTTGAATAGAACTCTGTGCGGAAGGGGAAGTGGCTTCGGCTGCACCCCCAGGACTCATCAGTCCCGAACCACCAGGAGACGCGACTGGTATCTCTTTCAAAACGCTAGTCCAACTCGTAATGCTATCACTTCGCTGCGTCCTCGCTTGAGGGGGTTGCTGTGGTTGTGCACCCTCCGAGTTCAAGCTCCCTGTTCGAATACTACTCCCGCAATCATCGTACGTGAGATCAGACGAAGATTGCATGGAGGGTGTCGGCTGGAGTTGCATTTGGATCGCGGTGAGGGTGTTGCGCACAAATTGGTTTCGGGACATGCGCGTTTGGAGGTCGGCGACGTGAAGGTCGGTGTTGAGCAATAATAACGAATAAGAGACGGCATGGACAATATCTAGTGATCACTTTCAGCAAGAAGGATCCCGGGTCAAGGACTGTATTACACTCACTGGCGCTGCCATATACAAGACCAGGATTACATTCCCAGTACCTGCGACTGAACTCTTCCAAGATTCGGTCGACTTGCTGAGTTTCCGCCTTCAGATACAATTTTTGGCAAAGACGTCTAGCAACAAAAAACGTCATGAAGGAAATTCAACCAGCTGTCTGGAGAGAAAGACGTACCTAAAGGCCATGTCTAATCGCAATTGAGAGAAATCGAAGAAATTTATGTAGTGTTGCAACGCAATCTTGTTTACAGCTCCACTGTTGTCGCATGTCAATGAAGAAGAGGGTACAGAAGCCAATTTGAACACTCACATTCCACCCAGCCATTCCGCAATCTTCTCCTTCGAAAGGAACTCCTCATCCTCGTTCCAACATTTCGACGCCAACACCGCTCCTCTCGTCTCAGGATCCTCCGCCTCCGACCCTTCTGCTGTAGTAGCTGATTGACTTAACGACGAGTTATACCTTGAAAGGGTCAAGTCTGCTGTCGTCAGATCTTGATGAGACGCCGTATGGGACACTGCATTCGAAGACGAAGAAGAAGAGGGGGTTCGATAAGCACCCTGTCGCGAAGAAACCAACCGTACGGAAGAGGGTCGCTCACAGGTTCGGTTATGATTATGTTGCTGTTCATCCGCGCCCATGAGTGGGATGAGAGACGGTTCTGAGCTGGATGCGGTGGACCGATGAAGGACACGCAGTCGAGAGTCTTTCCTTTGGTGAGATGGATATCCGTATGCGTTACCACTTCGGGAGCGGGATGGGCCTGCTTGTGCTTGTGCTGCTGCTGCAAACCTTGCAGAACTTGCGGATGGAGGGCCGGTGCTGGAACGGTTGGGCGCCTGGAGGGAGGAGAATCGAGGAGGGACGATAGGTGGAGGGCTCGAGGGTAAAGCACTTTCTTCGCCGTCTTTCTGGTATGGCAGTTGAAGAGTGAGTTTGGGAGTGATCAACGATGATGGTCTTGGAGACAACAAGGGTTTCTCTTGGACTGTTGGACGTATATCAAGGGAGCCGTCAGTTTTTGATCGTCCATAGAGATGACGAGGTGGGGTGGCAGGTATACGAAGCTCGAGTGGGGGGCTGGTGCTGGGGTCTAACTGAGAAAGTTCACCTTTGAAGTCAGATATGATACCGCTGAGTCTAAAGTCTCTTCCTGGCGCGGTGGCTCTCTTGGACGATTTTTCTGCCATCTCTGGTGTCGGAGGGAGATCGTGGGATAGGGACATGACTTTCTTGATGTCGGCATCACTGACACTCATGCTTCTACGCTTGGTGGTCAACGGTGTTGTTGCCGTCTTCGTCGTTGCTACTATCGGCGGTGGTGCTGACGTTGTGGTTGTTATTGGGGGTGCGGTCGCTATTCCATTCTGTGCAGTGTCAGAGGATTTGCGTATGGGAGCAGGTGAGGGAGAGCGGGAGGGTGATGGTGTGTGCTCGACTTGCAACGTAGTGGGTTCGTCAGCGGGTTCTGCCATGACAGGGGGTAGTGGTTTGGATGTAGAAGGAGAGTACTTGTTCGTAATAATAGTCGACGAGAAGACGTCGGCTATTGGTGAGCCCACTGGGGTGTGGTGCTCTGGAGGGGACAAAGGAGGGACTGGTGGAACTGGAGGANGGGGGGTGAAGGCCATGGAAAGGGAGGAAGGGGACGGTGCGGATGCATCCGTTTTCTGTTTTGTTTGTGGGGTATTAGTTGAGAGAAAGTAGGATAAACNGGGTGCACTGACCGATCGTTCACGTACTGTGCCCGAGCCCAGCATTCTGCCGAGAAAGGCACTTGTTTTAGCCCTTACAGAGGACTTTTGGGGCTTGAATTGGCTCTGGTTAGTTGAAATATGTGCGATATGCCTATGAATACCCACCTTTGACGGTGAAGGGTCATCGGGTCGTGGACTGGTGAGTACCCAGTGGTCAGAGCTTGTATCTGGTGTGGCTGGTGGCCGTTGTGTTCGCCGTGACTTGTAGGTCAGCGGCGTCGTTGGCGGTGAAGAGGGTGTTATGCGCTGGAGTCTGTTAGGAGTTGCACGATCGAAGAAGCCAGTCGGTAAAGGAGGCGGCGACTCTCGTCGCTTGCTGTGACTTTCCTTGAGATTCAGAGGAGAGGTAATGCCCTTTTCCTTTGCTTTTCTGAGCAGAGTGGCCAGGTCAGGGGACGAGGATGTGCCCGGGGAGCGGTACATTGAGCGCCTGTTCATCTGTTGTCGCTGCTCTGCCATTCCCTCCTCGTCCTCGTGATCTTTATTCGACGGTGTTGGGGGAACGACTGTTGGCGTCGACGGCTGGTTGTTTGTTGCCGTCGTTGGGGTGGTGGTGGTGGTGGTTGTGGTTGAAGTGAAGGTGCGTGAGATTGGTGATGGACTCGAGTCTTTTCCAAGTTTGCTCATGTCGCTTTCCTTGAGCATGAATGTGCCTTCTCCACGCAGAGCCTGTTCAAAGTCCAGCTCTGTACGCGACACCCGACGATGCAGTTCGCGTTTTACGTCCCCTGAGGCAACCGGATGCAATCCATTACTCGTAAACGCAGTAGGTGGCGAAGGCCCACGGTTCCCATGCGTGCCCTGTGGTCGGAATATCGATGCCATACACACAAAACGTGCTGGGCCCTGACCGTCGTCTGAAGGCAGATAAAATGATGATGATAGCAAGAAACTTGCAATCAACTCTTTCCCTTTTTATTATTATTACTCACTCTTCTTGTGCCCACGCGTTGATGAATTTGCCCCGCCACCATTCACATCATTCTTCTTTCAGACGCGCTGAACACACAATCTAGGATTAGACAAAACACTAGCGGAAAAAAAAACTGATAACAATCTAGATAGTGCATTTATCTACTATTACTACTAGGCAACAACCACGGCCATTGGTACAAGGAATTCAAGTCCTACGAGGAGAATGGCAGCATAAGGGGGGAGGTAGATATAATCGGGAAACAGGAAGCAAACAGAAACACACCAGAAGACATGACAATAGTAATACATCTACATGTGGAGGGATACGCTTCGACACAAACAAGAAACAAAGATGGGAAAGAGATCGGGACAAAAAACATATAGATCATCAACTCGTAAAAAAGGGAAAAAAGCATCACTCGCTCTTCCGGGACATCTGCAAGCCACTCGACGTAGAAGTCCGTCGCTGACGTTTCACCGCCAGTGTACCGCCGTTTAWAGTGGACGATGTCGAGCTTCCCGTACTAACGCCTGCCCGTCCACCAGCCCGTGAGCTAGCACTTCCCGCAAGTGCGGAATTCGATCGAGGTCTCGTCCCCGATGATGCCAGTTTCGGTAGTCCTGAACCCCCTTTCCGGGACCCAGTGCTGGGTGTTCCAGAGGCTCGATTCCTAGACCAATATGAGTATACATGATGGTGAGGTGGAGCAAAATACACACCGCTTCTTAATAACATCCGTCTTTAATGATAAAGGTCGTACAACACCGTGTAATTTCTGTAAAGCAACAGGATCAGGATTCATGCAGATTACTGGAAGGACGATAGCAACTGACATAAAATAAGCCACAAGCATTACCTGGAACATTCTGTGAGCCCCCAGAAAAAGGAATGAAAAATGGCAAGAACGTACAAAGAGGTTGTCCCTCAGGATCCCTTCTCCAGAGGGGGGTATTCGTCGTCTGACAATTTGTACATAACGTGGGCGTCGAGTCGCCTTCATCACTTCCATTCTTATTCTGTCCACCCTCTCCATCCAAATCTGGCGTACTCGTTGAGCTCCTCAACACGCCCAACTTCGGGCTCGTCGTCATCGTAGGCAGACTCTTCTTCCTGCCACCAACATCGCCCTTCAAACTAACATACTTCCTCCCCGTCCCCCGYATATTGGTGCATTCTCCGCCGACGGTGGTGTAGAAGCGTTCGAAGTATTATAGGTTCTGGCGATGCATTCGAGCTAGCTCCATTCCCCCACCCATCGCTCGAGGGACTCGTATGGAACGCCCCATATCCACCATTCCCATCCGGTCCACCGAGCGACAAAATCTGGGTCGGATCCACATGCGTATACGGATGATTCACCTGCCCGCCGCCACCAGACCCATCCATGTGCGGGTACACCAGGCCCATCAACTGCCTATAATCCAGCGTCGAATCCTCCGCTGCACTCAATTGTGCGTACCCTTCTGCCATAGCGACAGCAGCAGCAGCAGACGCAGCAGATAACCCTCCCTCACCGCCGCTCGGAGACCCCACATGAGAAGAGTAACTCGGTCCGCTGATAGAGGACCTGGAGGAGTGGAATCCATTGTCCCCGATAGGCCCAGGGCCGCCACCAGGAAGGTCGAACATGCCATCGTAGTGCGAGAACGAGAAGTTGAATGAGGAAGAGGGAAATGGGCTCCCGGTACCGTCGAGATGGTCTGCTCCACCGGAGTCATGTCGAGAAGGTGTGGGAATGGAGAGACCTTCGACATCAGAGGGGTCTGCGCGCAGCATGCTCTCATTATGGGGANCCTCAGCACGTCGTTTCGTGCCTATGAAGCTATCGGGGGACAAAGGCTTGCCATTGACCTGATGTCTTCCGGTCAATCCATTGAAAATGCCGTCCTTCGAAACGGTGTGGTCGAAACTTGTCTTGCGTACATGACGAGGGAATCCCCGCTGGTCGGGGGGAGACGGCTGGCTTCCGTTTGAGGGAACTCGAGTGAGCCCATGCAAGCCAAAGGAGGGAAGGGAGGAGGGACCAAATGAAGGCGAATTATATGACGGCAGCGACGTATTGATAGACGNCAGGAACCGTNGATCTGACGAATCGAACGCTCCCTCAGCGTGGTCTTCATACACAGACGGCAGCTCCGTTCTCTGGTGAGGTGGACTTCTTCTCGTCGCAGACAACATTGAGATACCAGACGGAGTTCCAGAATGGTTGGAGGAGCTAGTTGGTTTACCAAGGGGAGGGAACTTGAACTGGTGGGGTTCAGGCCCCATCAACGGAGGGAAAGAGAAACGACTATCCATATTCGGTTGAGAGGTGGATAGCATGCCGATGGTGTGATCAAACGATGGCCCGTTGTGCGTCAACGTAGATTCGGGAGGTCTTGACCTCGAGCGACTGGTAGGCCGCCAATCCATCGAGATTCGGGAGCGTGACCTGCTCATCGCACGCCAATCCATGGGCACGACATTATCGCTACAATCACGTAATAACGCGTTATTAGAATCTTTTCGCTCATTATATACCGGACGAACAGAAACTTACTCTTCTTGCTCCTCATCTCCATCTTGGTTGGCGCCATCGAAGCCCACGACTCGGACTCGCGCTTTACGACGTCCTCTGCCATCATCATTTGACTCTCCAGCCGGCAAGTCCAGCGGAAGTGTAGGCTTTGCATCCTCTTCTGTAGCAGTTGGCATAGCAGGCTCTTTACCTTTGCCCTTGGTGGCGCCGGTAGCAGAGGATTCTGCTTCATTTGCTYTCTCCTTTCCCTTGCTTTTCYCTCTCYCCTTCTCTCTCGCCTCGTCTTCCTTCTTCTTCTTCAANGCAAGCGCCATCATCCTCCACGTAAGATTCTCCATTCTCTGAGCATGGGGCAATGTCGCCCTGGTCTTCGCGTACATCTTCCAAACCTGGGTGGCCAGGGGGTCATCCTTTGCTAGCCTCTCCGGATCCGCATCGGGCAACTGAGACGGAAGGAGATCAGGAGAACCAGATAGTCTTGGGGAAGTGAACGGGCTGGCAGCTTGTGATGGCCCCCCTGCGGCAAATAATTCATCGGAAAATATATCGGTGAACATGGTAGATTTGGTGTCCGTGGGTGAAGAGGGCGAAGTGGGGGATTGGATAAACGTAGATGCGCCGGAGGTATGCGATACTGCGGAGAGAGGGCCATTCAGCCCCTCCAAAATTCCTGGTGTAGTAGGTGAGGACGATACTCTGGACATCCAGAGAGATGGGGGCACACCCTGACTAGTTCTCTCATTAGGAAACGAGAATCCGGAGGAAGACTGGTCCAGAGGAGAAGGACGAGTGTGCATGCCAGAATCGAAGTTGGGCCCCTCGACTCGAGGCAAGGAGTTTCGGCCCAACCGTCCGGCGATTCTCCTACCATCACCCGGGTCGCCTGATGGACGAGGTTGTATGGGTGCAAACTGCCCATTCCTTGACTTGAGATGGACATCGTTGGCGGATGAGTGAGAGCGTGGGAGAGACGACCTGGAAGGGTATCCGTGCGGCCCAAAGTTGAGCGGCGCTTCCGTCCAAGGAGAATTATGAGGACCTGGCAAGATGAGAGGATCGATGTCATCTGGATGTTGACGACGAGAAGGCCCAGCTGAAGGACCTTGGAAGTGGGAACGAAAGCCAGGAGTAGGCACACTGGATGGATGTGGAAGAGCAGGGCCCAATACACCATTGGCTGCCAGTGCTGCAAACATAGCAGGATTGAGAGGTGCGGAGAATATGTTAGACCAATCGGTAGGCAAAGCTGCCTGCTCTATAGGTATTCCTGAGCGAGACGCAGAGTGGTTCTGATGATTAGCCATAAAATGAGGCGATGGGGCAGAGGAAAGAGCCATGTTCTGTGACCAAGGGGAGTTATGGCCAGATGTTGGGAGGGGACTAAGTTCTGATGGTGTGGATATGGACGGATTCGTGGAGAGAGCAGTGTTAACTGTCGGCCGTGTGACCGGCGACCAGGACCTGGAAGCTGATGAAATGTCTCTATACCCTCGACCAGTAGAGCCTGGTGGTTCCATCCGCCTCTTTCAGTGGCAGAAAGTCCAAGAAAGGGCTACAGACAAATATTAGTCCTGTTGAAATCGAACGCAAGAGCTGTAAGTTCTAATAGTACTATAGTAGAATGCGAAATGAGGCTCGCCTGATGTTAATATCGGCTGTTATAGTCAAGTAAATACCAGCTCTATGACCCCTCTCGTTGTTTATGACCCTTGCTGAGGAGAAAAGTAAGGGGCACTGAGGATGGAGGGGGAGAGCGGAAAATAATAATGGAGGCAAGGAGCCAAGTTACGAGTGTTCGCAAGTATAGGAACCTTAAGCGGTCCGTCCCTCTAGCATGGACCCCTGACACTCCCATCCCGGTATTCGGCCCCATAAGCTCCCTCATTAGGAACGATCTCTGCGAAAACTCGGTGCTTTGGCCCGAGTGTCGCTTACGATATCTCTTCCATCTGATTTGCTCTCTAATTGGTTTTTCAAGTCCATCCAGGCACTGCGACATCTTTCAGGCTCTCCCCCTCGAGCACGGGCCATGCCGAACACTCACCTTTCCCCCTGTATTCAGTCTCATATGTAAATGGAATCAAATTGCAAGAATATCACAACTTGATATACAGCTCTTTTTTTCACGCTTACAGCCCCTCTCGGCCCCAAAAGAGTCCGCCAGCTGGGAAGCGGTGGGTCAATGCCGAAATCCTCCGACTTCTCCCCTCTTCTCCCTCGAACAATCCAAAGATCTCACATAAATCTTTGTCCATCTAATCTCCCCTTTGTTCCCCTTCTTTCTCTTCTCCTACTAACACCTTCCTCTTTTCCTTCTCTATCGAATTTGAGCGCAACAAACATTGATAAGTGCAAGAAAGAGGGTGTTCAAAGCCCTTAAATTCCCGGGTTCGGACTCCCGTACCGCCCGTCCTCAATGCTCATGAAATTGAGTGTGATCGAGCGCGGCGAGCGGACCTTTTTTTCCTTACACGCAGTAGTTCCCCATTGGGACCGCGAAATAGATGACTCTTCATTTCTTCTTTCGTCCATTACTTCCCGCTGGGCCAAATGTGCTGTTGATATCTTTTCGCATAGTCTTCCCCAGAAAATTGGCTTATATCTTCCTGCAGCTCCCAAGTGCTGGTTGCATCTTTGCTGACAGCAACGCCTCGCGCGCTCTTGCCGCCCGACNTTTTGACATGTACATATCCTCGGGTGTTCTGCACTTTACCGGATCACATTTCCATTGATTCTGAACGATCGAGATCGATCAAATAGCACATTGATGGATTCATCAACTTCCGGACCTGCTTTTACCGGAGTCTCCGGGGGGCGGGACCGACCAAAAGGCGCCGTTCTCCATTGGTTCTCTCCTGTATAGATCATACGAGGCGCTGCTGGACTCGACCAGGTAGACCCAGTAACAATATTTCCCCTATACAGAGTGTTGGCTTACTTGGTATTTCAATTCTCTGGGTCACAAGGAAACTTTATTAGAAAGCCTACCCCAGCCCACGGTCTACTTTCAAGATCCCTACAAGCATGATGATTGACAGAAGTCACAGAATACAAAATCGAGGGATCCACTTGGTGCGCCACCATCATCCCTACGAGAGATGGTTGTAAATTGCTCACATTGCTTTCTCTGTCACCTGGCTGACGCTCTTCCATGTTCGATGCGCACAAAGAACGCGCAGAATTGTCGGATCTCTTCGAAACCATCTCTGTATTTCGCGTCGGGCGAAGATGGACGACGGGTACTTGCCCCGAGCATTCATCGTCATATTTTTCATTTCATGCAATATCTTTCCGTAGGCGCATATGTACGTACACTTCAATACATCATTCATTTCGCTTCGGAAACCCGATGCGGCGCAGGTGCATGCCCTAACTCAATAAATTGAATAATTAATTAACGCGCCAGAATCGCACGTGATCAAAAGCCACCATCTCATGCAGTGGCGATCCTTCCAGGAGTAGATGWCCCTTTCCATGTCCTCTTACCCTTCTTGGATTCATATCCCGACGTCATTTGCGCGAGCTCCCCCTNCCCCTGGTCTTATCACACTGGAACAATCTCTTATCTTTGCGCTTTAGCGATAGATAAAAAGGTTCCCAGTCCTGAACCGCATTTCCTTCTCTCCGACTTTCCCCCGTAAATCCCCTCTTCTCGCAGTTCCCTTCCGCTCGAGCTGAGAAATCCTATCCTCCTTTCAGAGAGATCTTGACTATGTGCTAACACACCTTCCGCGTTGCCTCGTGGTGAACCTCTGTTTATCCCGTTTCTACTGTTTGAGGTCGAAATCGGTCATCTGGACAAGGATTTATCAGTGTTTCGATAACATGAGGCGAGCTGGAAGGGCAGTGGTAGCTCAAAATGGAATAGGATGGTATACTTTCTTGGATACCGGGCATATGTACAGGTCATCTGCTGTATTATTGTTGCACCTGTTCAATATGTTTTCACGTCACGTCGCAATTCGAACATAATGCCGCAAAAATAAACATAATTCCTTGAACCCACAGGCCGCATTGTTTCCCGACCGCAGTTCCTACCTAGCTCTCCAGGTAGACTAGAGCTAAGAGAGAAAAGCTNCCCATCTTTTATGATTCTCCGTAGCTCTAGCGACTTGCTATCAAAGTACTATTTCTCTTATCTTTGCCTGACCCATGCAGAAAAGGGAGGAGAACAAGAGATACTCATTGTTCGCCGAGGGGCAACTGAAATTTCTTATCCTTATCTTTTTCTCCTCGTCCCGCTATAAAAGAACGCGACTGGCTGGATATATCTCTTCGACTGCCACTGCCCAACTCCCCCTGCCCCGCATTTCGCCCCCGAGCTCGCCACTCCCTCACTATGTTCACCCCCCTCCCGGTCCGAATCTGATACGGATATACGGGTAGATCCAGATTTCGAGCTCACTGGGCGCCACGCCATATGGGGCTCCATTGACTTTCAAGTTTCCACGGCCACGGACAGCGAAGGAGGGCTCAAGGGAGAATGATTTGAGAGAGAATATCATCTGACGATTGGGAGTGGATTGACTCCGAAAGCGAAGGCAGCCTAGGCTAGGAGGAGAAACGAGAATCCACAACTTGCTAAGCAAACAGGTGCGTCGTGTCTTTCGTCTACCCAATTCGGGCTCGAACAGTAGCCAAATTTTTGGTGTCCACATGTGTCTTCATCAGCACTTGCATATGGTCTCGCAGCCGCGAGGCTTTGGTTCCGTGACGTCGCGAAAGGGACACAGCACACGGTAAGTGGAAGAAGTTTGAGAAGGAGAGGAGCAATTATACCCAATCCTAAGTAAAACCTACTAAAGTCTCCGTACCTGAGAAGCGACTCCGGACACCTCTCTACCTTCCTGGCCGGAATTTCCTCCATCCTTGGACGAGTTCAAGTCGCTCTGGCAACCTCTCACCCTATGGAACAAATCCCTTTCAATCTCCCTTCACTCCTTTCTCGGATCTTCAAAGCAGCAACTGTAGTTCAAGAAATCAACATGTATTCGCGCGCAGTACAAAGGAAGATACTTACCGCCGGCGTCTCTACCCAGGGAGTTACAAGAAAGGAAAGGGAATCGCTTTATAGACGAACTTCTATTGCTCCTTGGGCTTCTCCTTCTCATCTGTTTCGGGCTCATCCGACCAAGCCCACGCCTCTTTGAATTCTCCTCTTGCAATTGAAGTGACAAAGAATGAGAGGATACAAGCCGGACTAAAATGATGTTACAATGTCAGCCGACTGTGAAACAAACTAGAACCGAGTCCTCTGACCTAAGATAGAGGAGAGCAGGTTGAGCCTTCTGCCAGAAGTGCATAACCGACATTGTCATCAGTAGCCCAACAACGTATGCACTGAGGGCAGCATAGAAGTACGGCTTGCTCCATGTCTTGGGATAGTGACCAGTGGTCGAAGCTTTGCATGCGCGGTAGAAGTCATAACGCAAGGCAAGCGAAATAAACACCCCTGGGACGACTACGTCTCCCAAACCAAGCATAGTGAAGCCTCGTTCGCCAGAGAAAGCCATCGACTTCGGCCAGAGAAGTTTGATAGGAACATCTAACGTCGTGGCGACATCAACCATCTGAGAAAATGGAGGTGAGCGAGGATAGAACACTCAAGTCAATGTACTTACGACCCTCGTTCCAAATACCCACCATATATCGTAGAGGAACAGACCTGACAATAGGATAGAACCCGTCTTGAATGAATCGATCTTGAGCATAGAGAGCGCGTTGTGGGAGAAGGACATGGAAAGAATGTCTGTGAGCAGGACCGACCTACGGCTTGTAGAAGAGAATGTGTAGAGCGCGGAGGGGATCAAGGCAAAGGGGAAAAGATAAAGGGAAGGTGTTCTAAACGATAGTGATAGTAGTTCTATGGGTAATAATACCTCTTTAGAGATGTGCGAGTGGTAGTGAGAAGCCACTTACCAGTGGTGCCTTTGCGCAGGTCGAGAGATACCGTCTCAAAAGTTCTCCACTTCTTCGGTCCTAAAATGAATCTCACAAGAGAGATCGAGGACTACAATTGGTCAATTCCCTATCAAATACGACAGGTTAAGCAATGCAGACCTTCCAGACACTTCCTATACCGGCAACTGAGAAGTATAATCCCAGTAATTTATTGATCCACTCCTTGCCAAAATACTTGATGACAAGCCAGAGACCACCAANGGTAAATGATCCTAGCTAGAGTAGCCCACATCAGTTTTCGATAGTGGTCGGTTTTCCAAGAAACAGTGCTGTACGTACTATGGGAAAAAGCCAAGCATCCTCTGATGAGACACGTTCTGGCATGTCGTCTTCTTCCTCTTCCTCGTCATCAGTGTTTCCATCCTTCCTTTTGGGATTCTAAGGCAGGAAAGGTTTAATATGTTTGTGGGCTCTTCGAAGAATACAGCGAAATTACTGTTATGGAGCCGAATGAACCGGCATAGATAGATGTACACGCTAAGCTCAAGAGCCCTGCATATGAAGAGAGCAAGTCCCAATCAATGTCAGTAGAGCTTGACGCGTCCATTGGCCAAGGTAAGAGTTCTAAATGACATGACGTGTCAGAGCAAACACGCTGTGACCAGCGCGATGTTATTTTCCAACGGCTGTACCAAATAATACTAATTGGGATAATCAGCCCCTGTCAGAACACCGCGATCCATACGATCTCAAAATGGTAATCGGAACAATAAACAGTCCTAATCAAGCCCTAGCCTTAAGGGCAGCGTAATGAGATGTAGAGAGTGCATATACCGGTCCATCTGGATATACTGCATAACCGTCGTTGTGAGTATCCCCACTAAGCCCGGTGACCATATCAATATTGTGCTCCGAGAATCTGACAGAAAGACATACCTTGACAGATGAGATCCCGCTTGCCTATTTCGGAAGATTGACGTCAGATAATGTCACGGAGATACTGCGGAGGGTAATTACCAGATCAAATCTCCTGACAATCCTGAGGATATAATTTCATTATACC
>LBLO01001070.1:0-11828 GCA_004354395.1 Chondrostereum purpureum
AATGATTTAAGGTGGGTATTTTACTAGTGTTCTATCAATTTCTATTAGTAAAGGATTGGCAAGTGTATGCCGTAATGATAAGGATAGAGTCCTTTTTGAATGGGCTCGCACAGATTGCTGAACAGCTCACCGAGCTTGGGCTCTCCATAGACCCAGAGCAGACGGTGGACGGCACCAGCATCCGAACCACTTCTTTTTCCTGCCTCAAGAAACTCTCCGTGAGCATGAAATTCACAGAGCCCATGACGGAAAGAGAATTCAAGGACAGCTTCGCATTCACCCTGCTTTCCTCCTTCCACTATCCAGAGCTCACTCACCTTGCTTTCACCATCTCCTTCCTCTCCCTCCAACAGGGCACCCTCGGCTGGTCTCTCCTCGCAGACGACATCATTCCACCCATCGTCGCGCACTCGCCCTCCCTAGAGGTCTTGCTCCTGAATGACAAGTGGGGTGACTGTACCTGTCTCACGATGCCCCAAGTCCAAACCATCATTTCGGACATTTGCTCGCCTCTCCACCTGATCGTGCCTGCGACGATTGCGAATGACAGGTACAGTCGTTTGAAGACTCCTGTCATTGACCTATCCCATCCCTTCCTTCACTCGATAGACATCATGGGCACGTTGCCGCCCTACTACACCAACAATAAGCAAAACCTCGACGACAACAGCGGATCAGCCCCCATCCCATTTCTCAGAACAAAGGGACTACAGGCACTGCGCTCTGTCAGACTGATAGATACCCTCTCTGCCTATGTCGGTCGTACATGGGGCTTTCTGGAGATTGCAGAGCATCCGATTTACACCCAGAGAGCATACGGGGGTCCAGAGATCGCACACTGTGTGGAGGGAAATCTCTTTCAGAGGGTAGTCGTCCCCCGGAATGAAGACTTTCCCTACGTTACAAACCCACTCTCCTGTGTATGGAATGAGGAGATGGCATATCTGGTAGAGTAGATAAAATCCGTGTCCCATCTCCCGCGGAGTTGGGATCTCACCTCACACACATGATGGGAAATGTCACCACCACACATGAGCGCGTGTGGTGGGCAATTATGTAGAGACTGTTCATTAACCCTACGTCTGAACATCTTGGACTAGTAGTTGGAGTCACGTCCCACATGCAAGGTCCAACAGAGCATCCAAATCCCTGTCTATTCATCATACAAAAAAAAGAGATTGATGTGATCGAAGGAGATAGGCTACGGAGTGATCCAGCACACAAGATTCCGATTGTTCATAGATCCGACGACTTCCTAGTATCGGGGCTTGGCTAGTTTGTATGATGTTCCCCCTCTCCGAGAACGTCACCTGTGTGGCAGTGGCAAGGTAGGAAGGTAATGTGATATAGATGGGGCCCTTCACAAGCTCCAGAAATCCCCAGGTCCCTTGAACTCCAATCACAGCGTCGTCCACAACATAAACAGAAAGTAGTGCTGGAAGATGGCTGGCATCGAGGAAGATCCGACGTTGGCCGGGATCCCCCTCATGGTTCAGATAGGCCATGGGAAGCATTCCAATGATGTACAGTTGCTGTAGCAGTGCATGACGCAGGGAGAGCACCCTCTGCACAACATCATCCCTCCTATGAGAAATGAGGGAAACTGGGATGATAAGGCACTTCAGGGAGGGGAGAGAATCGATGGTGGATTGAACATCAGCCAGAAGAAGGTGCGCTCTCTCCCATCCTGTGCTGTCCACCATCATCAGTGTCGCGATCTGTGTCGACTTGTTGGCCATCTTCTTTACAAGATTCTGGACCGTTCTCCATGCTCCCTCCCCTGCCATGTTCTGACCCCAGCCGAGTGTAAACCCAAGAGTGAGAAGGGAGGGAAAGTCACAAAGGAGGAGGAAGGTGGTGAGGGTGTTTTGGAAGTCCAGAGAATTATAGCAGTTGCTGTGCATCCTGGCCTTTACCGTCAATCTCTCGAGTCGTCCAAATTCGATCACTTCCCCACTCCAGACATCCTGCGTACGGTCCATGGAAAGCTCTAGTTGGACAAGACTGTCAGAGACCTGTCCGAGAACGGACATCAAGCTTCTCCCCGTCGGTCCAAACGTTGTATTGGAAATCTGCAGCTTGGTCAGATTCTGGAAAGAAAGAACAGGGCCAGGAAGGCGGTTGATCCAGTGCTGAGGTGATTGGATGCACTGAAAGGACCGCAAATGAGTGCACACCTAGTACCAATTTCGTGAGCAGCCAGAAAATCGTCATCTAAAGCGTGGGGCTCACCGAAAGAAGGAAGACAAGCTCTCGGAGAGTATGCTCCTGATAAAGCAGAACAGTGCCTCCCTTTTTGGAATAAAACACATCCCCATCTTCAGTCGTGAACACCGCCGCCTTCACCACTTCCTTGCTACGATAGCGAATCTGCAGGTGTGCTGTATTGAACTCATATTTCTCGCTGACAGGAAAGGGAGTGAGGGAAGGATAGAGCGCAGGAATAGTGGCAAGTCTAAGCATGCTAAAGTGGGTGTGAAAGGAGGGAGAGAGAACCAGGTGCTGCACGACGTCGGTGATCGCACTACTCTTTTTTGCTCCGACGATAATGGACACCAACCACTGGAGATCGTTAGGGGTGTCCAGAACGATGGTCTTGTACAGGATCTTGGAAACAATCTCATACCAGAGAACAGAGACGGCCATGAGTTGGAGGCATGCCCTGTGAAACAGCACACGGCGGTGTCTGTCGTACGTGTCATTGTTGGTCTCCACAAACGCAGACCGGTCCAGGCTGAGGATAAAGATATGAGTCCAAATCTCCACCGGCACGGCCTCTGCTGGGGACTTGGGAGGTTGGAAAGGAATGGAAATCTCCACCGGCACGTCCTTGGCAGATTTTCTATGAATGATAAGCCGCTCAGGCATTTTATGGTGAGGGGGAGGAGAAGAAATGTGCTCCATCCTTTATTTTATGTTGTTTGTGACATCCCCTTTTCGGCCGCATTTTTTCAAATTTATTCCTCAAATACAAAAGACTCTGCTCTGGGAAGATCGGAATAGAATACAGACTGGTTGTTTCTAGAATACAATGTACTGGTACGCGGCCACCAATTCAACATTGGCTGCCTACCCTCGGACCATGCAACCTTATGGGATGCTATAGCACCTGCAAACAGGGATTCTTCCATAGCGATGGAGATGCCTACATCATCAAGATATCCCATCTCCGCAACCTCACTCAGTAGACCGGTCAAGCGCTTGGGACGGAGAGAGAGAGTTCAGTAAGATGCTAGAGAACGGTATCTATCCTACCTACCTCGGCGAGCCGGAGTAGTCTTAAATACTCCATCTCGTACATGGCTGCTTTCTTTGCAGGGGTGGTATCGAATTGGTATGCGGTGTTATAGAATCGAGCCACGATCTCGTAGCGGACGAGTGTTCCTGGGAGCAAGTGATTAGTGCTCGCATACAATAGTTGTGGACCGAACGCCGCGTACGCTGGTATGCCGGAACACCGATGGAGAACACACCATGGAGAAATAAGTCTCGGACACGGTTGGAGACCGAATACTCTTTGTCCAAGGATTCCAAGAACCACAAGGCGTGGAAAGCCGTCGCCTCAAAGTTGACACCCCACAGGCTATCCCTGCCAGCCGGATAGAGGTAGTTGCTGTGGGTAGCAAGCAGTGTGAGCAGGAAGAAAGAAAGAAAGAAATCACTACCTGTGCGTGGGTGGGAGGAGAGTGCATCGGGGACACAGACGGATTCCCCAAAAAACATTCAAGCCCTCAGGACAAGGTAGGTTGCACTCCTATTGTAGACAAAATTAGAGTTCGACTGGAGGGGGGAAAACTCTGTCTCTCACATAACAGTCCTGGTGAAGGAGAGCACTGAGCCATGGACGAGCACCGACATGGGGATGAAGAGGGATCCCGTAATTCCTTGCAGCTCGCTCCCAAATCTCTGGACGGTGTTGGGTGTATGGTCGGACATGAAGTGGATCGGCAATGCTGAGGTTGAAGAGGTCTAGTGGGTGCAGGCCGGTGCATATCTATGGAAAATTAAGAAGAAACTTTTTTTATTTAAATTAGCCGGGAGGGTGGATACGGACCAGAGAAAGGGCTTCGTCAGGAAAAACAAAGCGCATGATGACCATGGGGTGGCTGAATCACCTGACCAAACAGGAACTGCACATCCCAGCAAGGTTTCAAACTCAGACGGGGGGTGGGGGGGGACCGCAAGAAGGGCATGGTCAGACGGAGGTAAAGAGGGATATAATATTGGTTTAGTTTATGTTTGCTCTATTAATCTACATCCTCCCACAATTGCAAGTAGGCTTTGTCAATCTCCTTGACGAAGACGAGCGCCACATTGGCACAGTTAATCTTTGCTTTCTTTTCGAGCACTATACCTGGATGAGGACTCCTCTCCAGAATTCCATACTTGTACTCGTAGGTAAGGTCACCATCCGGATGGGGCACCACAAGTGTCTTGCATCGGCCAACGTCCAGCGGGCCCCACAGACCCCCGACATTGTTGGCGGAGGTGTCCACGCACCAGACGTTGAGCTCTTGGGGAAGCTGGGAGGTATCAAGAAGGGGTATGATCGGAGATTTTCTCTGAATCAGTCGATGCGGTAGATTCCAATATTCCTGGGCAGGCAGTCCAAGAATGATGATCTCCCGGAGGGAATGATGGTTGAAGCCGATTGCTTTCCTGCGGGGAGAAAGGGGAAACTGGTTGACGGAGAAAATGAGGCGGCGTAGTTTCGGGAGGACGGAGAGGATGTCACTAAGACANGGATGATGGAGCCACCGGCCACCATAACTAGTATTGATCAAGACCGTCTGGAGCCTGGGAGCGTTTTCGCACAGGCTCACAAACGCGTCACGAACAGATAGCCGAGCCTGTTCAGGGGAAGCGACAGGGCCGGGAACGAGAGCAAACTCGCGTAGACTTGGAAGCCGGGACTGTCGGAGAAAGAGAAGGAGGCGGGAAATGAACACGGAAGAAACCCATTTCCGCTGCTGAGTCCCCATCCGAAGCGTAAGTCGGCGAAGAGCTTTCCACTTGATCAGGGTGACCTTCGCTCCCTGGGTGGAAAGATGGTTGTCGACCGCAAGATCCAAGTCGCGAAGGAAGGGGGAGAGAGCGGTCAGGACGGCATTCATATCTTCCCAGTCGTTGGCAAGTGCGTTATCGGACATGGTCAGATTTTGCAAGGAGTCGTACAGAATGGCAGATGGAAATTTGCAGAGCCATCCGGTGGAGGATCGGTTCACAAAGTGGAGATGTGTCACTTTCGAGCACCTCTGTGGACTGAATGAGTTTGGGAGTGGGCATGGAAGAGAAAGAGAGAAAGGAGTTTACATTCAAAAGATAGGCCAACTCGCGCATGATGTGCTCACATGTTGAGATATTCTCCGTCTTGGTAAACAGTGGGTGAATATACTCTTCCTCCGCATCAACCTCAGCCCAGATCTCCCCAGTGAACTGAATCTGCCTTGCAGTGCGCGCCATTTTTCCATACCTTGTGGGACTGTGTAACTTGGAAAGGGTGTCTGCATATCCAATCATGAAAGANGGGGGGATGATGATTTTTCTAATATGGAACCGGATGATGTCGTTGTTTAATAGGATCTCGGAGAGTTGTTGAAGACGGCTGGGGTTTCTGAGGTGGACGCTGTGGAAGAGAGAAGGAAGGAGGTTTCTCCTCCACCGCCGACAGACTGACGAAAATGTGGCCAGCTGACGGTAGTGATACATGCGTGCCATCCTGCTGGAGGAGGGGTCCCCTGCGTCCGTTGGAAGGATAAGGGGCACAACATAGGACACAATGAGGGTAACGATTCGTAACACGCCATCCTCCTCCTCGTCCTCCTCCCCTTTGAACAGTTCCGGGTGTGGTTGACAAGGCGAAGTAGTGTATACGTCCGGCATCGCAGATTTCCTCCTTCTCTGTCAGACTTTTTCTTTTCTTTTCAGTGTCAGTGGGGACAAACAAGCTACAACTCCGTAACGGCGCCGGAATTANGGGGGAATCTTTCTCCCCAGTGCTCAGCCACAGCTCTGTCTGCCTGGGGTCGCGGAGTTCCAAATTATGTTTCCTCATTAGGATCCACTGGTATACTCATTTGGAACCTGCGAGCACATGATACGTACCACCTTTTTGAAATGGAGACCGCCAGAGGTGGAAGTCCAGATTTTGGTACTGATGCTTTCCACAAGGAGGATACAGATCTAATATTTGTGATCAATGGTACCCATCGTTTGCCCGCCCTCCGCAACCCTCCCTTCTTCACCAACTCGCTCTCTCCCCAGTGTGTTATCACAACTGATGAGGACCCACCCCCCTTGCAGGAACTCACCACCGGCGAGGAGGAGATCCAGCCACGGTCTCCTTCTACAACTTGCCCACAGAGATCCAGGGTGTCATTGGATTCACCGGTGGGGATGATGGAGGAAATCCCTCGAAAGGAAGGGACAGAAGACAAAGCAATCGTCGCAAAATGGAAATCAAGGTACGTGCCCTCCTCTCTCGCTCTCTCTTTCCACGGCTTGAACTCTCACTTGACGATCCTTAGAATGACATCCATCTTGGACTGGGTTTTCGCAATCGTGAACGGGGAGAGCAGGGTAGGATGATACTTATGGAAAAACGCACGCTCTCTGGGCCACCATGTCTCACCCCACAACAGCAGTGGGTGGCAGAATTTTATTTAGTAAAGCACCAAGTGATGTTCATAAGGCGGCCAACATAACTCTTCTACACTATGTTCATACTGAGCTTCCCATTCCTCGTCCCATCCCCTAAAGGTGCACTTGAGAGAGAACGTCCGTTTGGTCCTGGCAGCGAATTGGACCAAGACCGAGGTGGTAAGCCACGCTTTCAACTCCTCCCAGCCGGCGAAAAGTTGTTCTCTGCCCAGTGGGAGATGACACGGACATTGATCCACATGAAATAGAATGGATACATGGGTGACATGCTCAAGTCCACTGTTCATCTGCTGAAACCAGGGTAGGAATTCCCAATCGTCCCAACATTCCCAATGGTGAGATACGAAAACTGGCATCGTCCATATCTCGACACGCTCAAGAAGAGGGGGGAGATGATGGAACATTGCCTCAACAAAAGCTGCTGGCGGGTGCACGGTCCCTGAGCCCATGTTAATGTAGAGCTCCCGGAGAAGAGGAAAAGGCTGGAGGTCCAGAACTGGACGTTCCCCATCTATCAACTCATGATGAGCATGTGGTACTCTCATGCAGATAGACACATACCTTCCTCCACGTAGCAAGCATACAGCTCCATGGATATTGTCAATCTTAGCAAACCCCCTGCGATGGTACGTAAAAATGCACCCAGCGGAAGACTGCCCGTGGATGGGAGACGAGCGCTGTACAGACATTCCAGTGCAATCGAACGGTCCAAGACGAGGGTGCTGAGAGATAGTTTAGAAACAAGCGACGTGGGGGGGATACCCTCGTTCTCCTGAAACCGTGCGGGGTGTGGACCGTTGGAGTGGTGAACCCAGACCAGATAGGTATCCGTGAGGTCCTGGTGGACTGGTTCAGACCCATGCTGAAATTGCTGCGCTGGGTACACAGAAAGTGCCAACGTTCGGAGGCAGGGAAAGGTCGACAACAACCGAGGAATTTGATCATAACTCTCCACTCCGATGGTGAGCTTCAGGTGCACAGGATTGCATTGCACCACATACTCCCTCAGAACTGTAGGGAAATCTTCCCATATGAAGATTTCGATGTGAAGGGAGAAGAGAGCTTTCACCTGATGGAGCATGTCCACGGCCGTCCGAGCTTCCTCAGCCGTGCAGTCTTCCCAGGAGGACCCGGTCAGGTATTGGTGCCTTCCCACATAGACATGCCGGATACGGTGAACATGCTGTGGATGGGCGATAAAGAAGGGAATGGTGTTTGCAGGGGTGATGTTTGCACCATCCTCCGTGAAGGGAACACAACGTAGGTGAGAGTAAAGTTGGTCACAAGCCAACTGTCGGAAACGTTTGCATATCCCAGCGAATGCAAGCAGACAGTCCCGGTCGGTGTATGGGCTCAGATAGCCCAGGATCCTGACCCATGTCTCATTCGGAATGTGGAGGCACATAGGGTTCGTCCACAACCGATCATCGGTGTGCGCTGCCGATCCTATTCAATGATCCAAAGAACCGGTTTTCCCCTCTCGATCGTTTCTATATGATCGAAAAGGCCTGGGTCTTGAAAAAAAGAAAAAGAAAAGAAAGAGAAAAGTAGCAACTCCCTCGGAGTTGAGAACGACGGTCTTTTCCAACACGGTGTAGTTTTCAGGCGTGGTGAGAAAGGTACTTAAACTGCTGGTGGGCAGGGGTGGCGCATAAGAATAGCACCCGGAAAATAGTCTATGTGCGGTCGATCATGTCATCATCTCCATAAATTTTTCGTCTCCGGGCGACGGGGAATGCAAAGCTATCTTCGGCTGTCACTCTCACCATTGTCCCCAAATGCCTCCCAGCAGGAGCCAGAGAAAAAAAGGAGAGAGTGTGCGTGACTGGCCTTCTTTATTTCCCCCCGGCGCATGTGGAAAAAAAGAAACTGATGTACTACTCCAGGGACCACGCCACAGTACACTACCTTATCACAGAAGCAGTCCATCCACCGCCGACATGAGGGAGAACGTGCAGGAAAGAGAAGAGCTGTTGCGTGAGGGACGTGCCATGCTCCAGAAGGGAATCCAGACGTTCAATACACTCAACAAGGAATGGAACACGATCAAGGAGCAGACGTTGGGGGAACAGGAGATGTGCCAGCGCACAAACGTCCTTCTCAGGCAGCTCTGGTCCGTCTATACCGACACCGGTGGAATCATGCTCGTAGCGGAAATGGCTGGTATATGGAGAGAGAAGAGGACAGATAAAACGAGAGAGAAGGTGGAGAGGCTGAGGCACAAGTCAAGTACCTTGCTGGACCTGGTGAGGAGATCGTGTGCAGAGAGGAGGAGATTTGAAGAGTACATACCATCGGAGGGTAGCCATCGTTCCCTGGTAGATGCAATTAATAGTGCTAACGCATCCAATGCGATGTATCTCGACTTGAGATAGGCCCTCTTGACTATCCGAAAGAAAAAAATCCCTCAGAGCTCGGAACCGACTGTGATAGACATGAAAAGAAAGGTATATAGGAAGAATTAACATTTTGGAAGTAACTAGAGGATCCAACTCCGACGGAGTTGAGACTTGCACACTACGGCTTCTTACGAACAATTTCATCTGCCGTATCCCAAACGTGTTGGTAGTGACGCACACTCCAGAGATCGCTTGTGTGAAGGAATCTATGGGCGTACATTTCCTCTTCTTCCTCGTCAGCCCGATCCCATTCAAACAGTCCAACAAAGCGGCGATCATCGCTCACTTGTTCTCCTGGCTCGGGAAGAGTCGCCCCGTCGTCTACGTCAAGGAGCAAGACGGCAGAGTGGAGGTGCAATGAATCGAGGATGGCCATATTTTGGCGAACATGGTCCTCGATCAACCAGTCCCCGTCGTACGGAGAGAGCCCGGCTTGATGTTCTCCCAACCCACTCTGGAAGGAGATGTGCAAGTGGGTGAGCTGTTTCAGATGGGAAAAGTGAGGGTGGTCATGGGTGTAGAGTGCGAATATGGCGGACGAGCACTCGTAAAACAACTTTAATCGCTGGAGATGGGGAAAGAACGAGTCTGAAACCACTGGAGGTCTCTCCTCAACTGGGTCACTCTCAGCATCGTAGTTTCCAGGACCTAGGTCTTGATAAGAATGATGAATGGCATAAGCACAAACCGCGAGCGCCCCTCCGTGGAACTCTACCAGCTCGGGAAAGCGGCCGGGAGTGTGCAGACAGTCGAGAACAGACTGTGAGTAGTACAGATCCAGTGAGAGAAACTGAAGGTTGCGAAAACGGAGAAGGAGAGAGACGACCTGCTGATCGACAACGGCGGACAACTCATGCGGGGGGATGGAGATGGAGAGATATCTGACACTGTCCACATTTCCGGCTACTGGAAAGTTGGCCTCGATGAATTCAAAAAAATCTTCTAGTTCTTCAGCATTCAAGGTGGTAACCGTCCGAACGAGAATGGACATAAGCCTAAGTCCAAAAGAGGTTAAGAGAGTCAGAAAGGGATCGACGGCTTCTTCGTACCACTGCCGAAAGGTGCTACAGACGAGAGTGAGAATCTTTAGATATGCGAGATTTTCATTGATCACTATATCCACAATCGTTCGGATAAGTTCGAGTGGTATCGCAACCGCAGACACAGCTGAGGACATGGCCGTTGTGGAATGGAAACGCTGGACCGGGGTGCGGAATCTCGGGCCGGGGTGCGACACACCAAATTAAAAAACGACGCGTCGTTCGCCGCGTCGTCGGTTTGAATAAGCTTACCTTCCGTTACCGGAACGTCACTGTGACGATGGGGATTGCAACAGCCTTGTCCATTCCCTCTGTCTTACACCCCAAGCTTTCACCGTCACCATCATGGCCCCGAACACGCATTTCATCCAGACGCGTCCCGGAAACGCATTGCACGTAGACCGTCGTAGACGTTTGTTCTCCTTCTTGTTCATTCCCCTCCGTAATCTCTTACCCGTTTTTTTTCTCTCTCTTCTTTTAGCAGGAGATCGCGGCAGAGTGGTGCTGGTCACGAACCAGCGTCCTTCCCCATTCACGCTCCCTGTTACGACACTCCCATCGTTCTCTCCGGGTGATGTCTTACTCTTGCCATCTGCCCTGGCTCAACACGGAGCCCAAGCTGCAAAAACGGAGGGTGGGGATGTAGTCGGCACCGTGGACGTTGTCATGGAGGATGTAGATTGAACGGTTACGGAACATGCCGTTGGTGGAGAGTAATAGAGCCTCATATTGTACCCTACGCTTGGGGACCTCACCACACACACACACGAATGAAGAGAGAGTTTTGCACTACTACCTATAGACTACGAAATCTCGGAGGAAGGTTGCCCTTCTGGATGGCAGAAAGAGGAGGTATTCTGATCGTAAGTTTCTTTGAAGCTGGCTTTGCGTCCACGGACTTCTTTCCTCTGACCTCCTTGGACGGAACAAAGAGACCGCGGATCCTCTCTGTGACCGTGTTCACCTCTCCGTTATATGAAGAAGAAAGCGAACGTCCCTACCTCGGTACTCTTCTGGCACATTGTATTTTCCCCGGTGAGTTTGCAACCAACTTAGGCCTCCCATCGAGGCAGAAAGCTCTCGTCCAAAAACAGACTTGGGATCAATAAAACCATACGATGGTCTCCAAGGCTGTCCACGTGAATTTATTCCGGCCCACTGGTATTAGATTCAGGCTGACAGCTTCATGAAACAGGAGAGATCCTTCCCATACCTCAACCCAAGCTCTCAACTCATCGGTCCGATGCCAATATTGTACCCAGCAAACATCTCGAATCCAAAACCTGCCTGGCTGATCGACGTCTTCACCATCCTTCCCACATGCAAGTCGGTTCGTCTTATGGCGTGGGACAAGGACTGGATCGAGGCGAGGCATTTGTGTGATGATGGCAAAAGGAGGGAGAACACCCCGGTCCATCAACACGTACATGCCGGTTTTGAGTCTAGATAGATAGATGGAGTGATGTGCAGCCATGGATATGTCGGTTTTCCGACTTGCCTGGTATACGTGAATCTGTGATAGAGTTCGACTGACTGTCATACTACACGGGACGTCACCCACTTTGGTACAGTGGCCACTAACGGGTTCACCTCAGTGGTACGGACGTTGGGTTTTTATTGCTATCCATTTTCCTGGTAGGCTTCAGTCTTGGAATTTGTGTTCTCTACTAAAGGTGCCTCCGCACACTCTGGAACAATGTCATATGCATATCATTATAGAAGTAAGGGT
>LBLO01001071.1:0-11812 GCA_004354395.1 Chondrostereum purpureum
GGATCCTAAATAGACTCGTTACCGTCTACCTTTATCACAAAAGACAGTCGTTTTGATCTAGGTAGACTGGCAGATTCGATCATGATTTTGGCAGTGTGCCCACGGAGATTGAAAACTTGGCTAGTGCCGCGATTGCCGATTGATCCTGGCGTGCGGCGGGATGTAGGATACACGCGACTTGCGTTATTAAGTTACTTGGTTATTACTCTCATATAGCGCGTTCCTGTCTCTTTTTAAAATGCGCCAAACTCAGAGGTTTCAGTCGTCAAGCCTTCAATAAACATCGGTCTAAACATATCCCTTGTCTATCATGAATTCTACACCAATATTTCCTTCCAAAATATTTAGTCAGCTGTACCCAGAAAGCACAAGTTGGGATTTCTGAATGCTATAGCCGCGATGGAGTTTATATCGAAGGGGGAGAAAGTGCCGAAAGAAATGCAATTAGAGGCTTTGAAGGTAGTTATGGAAGGGTGAGACCAGGGTGAGACGTTGTAGTTCTTGCTCGGACTGGCTTTACGGTACCAATGATTTTCCCGGCGGAAGGAAAGCCGTACATACTGATTTATGCACACATACTCCGGGTCACGCAGTTGGCCATGCCCTGCCGTACGCCAGGATCAATCGGCAATTGCGGCACCAGCCAAATTTTCAATCTCCGTGGACACACTGCTAAAATCGGATCGAATCTACCAGNCTACCTCAGACCGAATGCACATGAGTTGAGGTAGGATGGTCACGAGCCTAGATCCTAAAGACAGTCGCTTTGATACCTCAAGATGGTCACGAGCCCACTTACTTACATAATGTTTCGACGCGGGTTTTTCAATATCACGAAGACGCGTCCCGTCACAGTTGATGGTCACACGTAGCGCGTTCTGAACCTCAACACTCATCTCCTATCGTAACTCGAACCGGGATTTGTTGCCTTTTAAAAGAGCTGAGCCTCGAGTGGTTAAAGCTTCGAACTTCTTTCTCTTCAGGCGCTCTCCTGGCCCCAACAAAGTGTATTGATCCCCTGTCCGCCATGGACCCTGCTGCTCCTCGTATACATGAAACGGAAACTGATACTGAAATAATGAACGGCTTAGGAAACTATACTTTCGATCTCGAACGACTGAAGTCGGAGCTCTCCACCTCTGACTTCGTGTGTTCCAACCTTGTCGAGAAGCTATTCCCCGACAATATTCTCCCGCTCCCGGCCGAAGATCTTCTCGAGTTTCTCGTTGAGAAAGGATGTTATTCTTCTGATAGCACATCGTGGATTATTCCTGGAGGACATCAATTCACTGACGATGCTGTACCAGCGGAATTACATCAGACAGTGATAGCGAGATTCTTCAATGACTTGAGCCTGAAGATGTCAGCATGTCCCCAAATACCATCCAGCTACGATTCGAAGATCCGACCTCGTAAGTGGACAGTGGAGTCTTCAGCCAATGGAAATAGGCTCAGATCCTCGAAACCTCGTTACATTCTTCTCTCGCAGAATGGAGTTGACTCTTGGAGGGACGTTCAATCTTCAATAGAGCACAAGGTGGACAGGAGCGCACCAGTAAATCAAATGACCAGGCTTGCCAAAAGTGCATGTTTGTCATTCTCGCAGCAGCCCAATCTTCGTTTCTTCATTGGACTTGCTGTTATGGGCAATGACATCCGTGTTCACTATCACGACCGTGCAGGGAGATTGAATGCGAAGAAGGCGTTTAACATGCATTCCGATCCTCTGTCGCTCGTCCGTCTTTTAGCAGGCCTCACATTGACTCCTCCTACCTTTGTTGGCGAAGATTCTACGATTGTGAAGGAAGGCGGGAAGACATACGTGAAGATGGGGGACGACAAGTATGAGGTCGTCAAAGAGTTGCTTCACAGTGAAAGTCTTCGCGGTAAAGGGACATGCTGCTTGCTGGTCAAGGACTCCACTGGTATAACATACGTGGTAAAGGACTGTTGGCCTGATATATCCAGCCAAGACTCCGAGATCGACCTTCTCGATCTAGCGAAAGATGTCAGAGGTATACCCACGCTCATTGACCATCTCTATGTTCGGGCAGAGGCTCCTGAAGCCAAAGGCGCTCGTNGCTGGACACTTCGTGACGATTCGACAACACATATCCGTGTAGGTACCGAATGCCCTGATCTCGAGACACGCATGCATCGAAGGGTGTTGATGAAACTAGAGGGTCAGCCTTTGGATGAGTTCGTGTCCAAGAAGGAGCTCATAGGCGCTTTCATCGATGCAATCGAAGGTGATATCTGCTGATTATATCTCAGGAATTTAGACTGACTGTGTCTTTCATCCAGTCCATCGTCAGCTCTATCAAGACAAGCATATTCTTCACCGCGACATAAGCATCAACAATATCATGCTGTGTAGTGCGGCCGAGTTCGAAAAGTCTGGCTTTTGCGACAATGCAACGTCGCTCCCTGGACGTCCAGGTCTCCGTCGTGGCATGTTGATCGACCTCGACAGTGCTATCAGAGTCAGTCGATCGGGAAAATCTCAAGCTCAGGAGATAGTGGTAAGAACATCATCGCTTTTAGCACCCATGCCGTTGATATACCTTCTCCTATTATCAGGGTACACGACCTTTCAAGGCAATCGAGACACTGATGGAAATAAACATGGTTAATCCCCAGCCCAAACATGACTTGGAAGCGTTTTTCTACGTTCTCGTTTGGATTTGTGTGGTTTATGGAGGTCCGCACGGGCTTGTTCGTACAGACCTATCCATTTGCACATCCATACTTGCGCAATGGAATGACCCAGAGCAGACAGGGAAAACTGCGGGTTGCAAGAAAGCTAGGGTTCTTTCTGGATCGGATGAAGTATTTGAACATCTTGTTCTGTCGGACGTGCATCCATACTTTTGGGACCTGCTATCTTGTTTGAGGCAGTACCGTTCAGCCCTCTTCAAGCCAGGTCCAGCCACTTACAATAGTGTCCTCGAGATCCTGAAGGAGACATTTCATGGCCTTGAGTATAGAGATAATTTACCCTCGGAGGATGCGAAGAAGGGGAAGAGGATGTGCGATGAATTGGTCGCAGATGATGATGATGGTATGGCGAGTGCCAGTGATGATGAAGAGATCAGCCAAGACCACTCTGTACTAGAGATACAGACGGTGAGATCTACACCAAATTTCCAAGCAGACACCCTTAGGATCTTTTCGGGGGAGAGACCCCACAAGATTCGGAAAGTCTCGAATTCGGCTTGAGGCACCCTAGGAGATTTCTCAGCAATGTGCTCTGACCGTTGTTTGAACAGTGTCGTCTAAAGTAGGAGTTAGTATGATGTACCCCTAGATTAGATACCAGAATCGCCTGTCGTAACTTTCGCTTTTTGAGGGCTGGGCTGTCTGAAGTCAACCACTGGCCACTGTGTCGGGAGAAACCCCTCCTTCCTTAGCAAATCTCAACTAGCTATTTCTTTCTCAACCCACTAGTACTAGAGCCGATAACGATGGGATTTGAACCCGCGCTCAAGGTCTATGGCTTGCNAAAAAAATCACAATCGACACCAACGGGATTTGAACCCGCGCTCACAAAGTGAAACAGATGAGTCAGCATGAATAATGCAATTCAAATCTGTCGCCGTAACCACTTGGCTATAGTGCCTCTATAGAGCCATTTGTCTTGTTGCTATTTGGAGGTATCAACCATCCGGATTGAAGTAGACAGGATTCTTGGTTCAAAGCTGTTTCGTTTAAGCATTCACCTGCCATATTTCCGGAATACTATTCTTAGAGCACACAAATAATGCATCTCAATGTTTCCATCTAACTCCATGCTAGCGCTGTAGACTAGTAGAATGCTCACTTAGGTGGAGGCAGTAAAGACAAATGTATTTAAGCATAGATAAGCAAAAGTTCGGAGAGGAAATTCAGATACATTCTCCTCAAACAGGGGAAATGATACTCAAGCAATCATCACTGTGAAAGTGAACGGTGCCAGTTCTGAAATGACTATAAAGACTAAAGTGTGGCGTTCGTAACGCTGACACATCTGTGACCTGATAAATTGTGACTTGTTCTGGTGAGACTCGGTCGGACCGTGTCTTTCAGTCGACCACCACTGGGGATTATTTCGTTGCTCCTACGCTTGCTTTCCGAACCAATTTACTTGATCCAAACCCCGAATTCAAATTCTGATTAACCAAAAATGTCTGATCAAGAGCAACAAGCGGGTGGCCAGGATGATGTGAAGACAGAGGATGCCAATGCCCCAATCAATGTCAAAGTTAGTCGAGAACGAGTAATTTTTCTACTTTCCCTTGATAATAAACTTAAATTTCTACCAATCAAGGTTGTCAGTGCATCTGGGGATGAAGTTTTCTTCAAGATCAAACGCTCAACCAAGTTGAGCAAGCTTCAAGGTGCCTACGCAAACAAAGTTGGGAAGGATGTGAGCAGCATCAGGTAAGTCTCTGTTGAATTATGGCAATACCCTTGCTTCTCAATTTCGCGCTTTCCGATCCTCAAAACGCCTTATAACCATGCCTTGGAGCCTTTTTTGCAAAGTCACTGAACGCGTCCTGATACCCATTTTCCCTCCTAGATTTTTGTACGATGGCAACCGAATAAACGACGATGACACGCCTCAGTCACTAGATATGGAAGACAACGGTATATCGCACCTCTTTCCATACCTCTGAGATAGACTAACTAATTTTTTGTTCAGACACCATTGATGTCATGGTTGAACGTAAGTGGCTACTAGTGAGGCGAATACAGATCCAAGAATTAACTTCCTCTTGCAGAGGTTGGAGGTTCCTGCCCGTCATGCCTATGAGTTTTCTTCTCTTTCTCTGCCGTGGTTCTGTCCTGCCGTATATAACATGTTCAATGTATTTCTGTCCTCTTCCAAACGTACCTTATTCTCTATCAGTCTTTTCTCTGACCACACCTAATTTTATGTCGGCTTCAAGGAGAGGTTTCCCCATTTCCCCCAGTCCTTTGAGCACGCAAAATGAACTATCAGTGGCAATCTCAATTGTTATTACAAGGGGAACCCGGCTGGACTTGTGTATCCCCCTTCTCCCACAGCACGGACTCCAAAGAATACGTTATCTTTGGAGAAATCGAGGGTAAAACTTTCGGTGCCACCATCTCCATCCACCTTCACGACGTGGGTCCACATCGATACATCTGTAGGTCTCCAGACGATCTCATAGCCTACAGCCCCTGCGACACTTGACCACCGTAATGTAGAATTATTGGTCAAACCAGAGGTCGCAAAGGTGACGTTCTGTGGTACGCCAGGTGCTTGAGCTAAAGACCATAGAGCAGCGGCATTAACCTTGGCCATTCGTGCGACAAAATCGAAGTCCACAAATTCCGGTAGGTCTCCGTACTGAATACCATTCTCTACCCGCACGTCCTGATGCTGATGGGCGAAGTTCTCGTTAGGTTCAGTGAACCGTACAGCGGGAAAGCCTGCGTCCAGGAATGAGGAATGGTCACCTCCTCGACCGTACCTGTCTGGCATGTAAATCTGACGAACTAGCAGTTGCTGTCTAAGCTGAATATCGGGGCTCAGAGTTTACACAACTGAACATACCCGTCATTCCAGTCCAGTCTCCCGACGATACTTCCGCAATAAATCTGCCGAGCTGCCTGGTAGAAGAATCACTTTCACCGCCCACATCCACCCTCCTAGCAATCTCCGCTTGTGTTTCTGTAGGTGGAATACCTTGAACAAACATTCTGATATTGAATGGGTCCCTTGTTCCGTCATCCCCTGTTGAACTCCCTACGATATCATTGTTCAACATTCCCTGGACATCTTTTCCCTCACTCTTCAACACTTGTGCTAAATGAGCTGAACCCAATAGCCCCTGCTCCTCTCCCGGAACAGCAACGAAGATAATTGTAGCTTTGGATGTCATGTTTGCTAGGACTCGGGCTGCCTCTAGCGAAACAGCTACCCCCGACGCGTCGTCATCTGCGCCAGGAGCATCACCCTCGAAGTCCATTACATCCGACCGTCTAGTATCGTAATGTCCTGAGACGACATACACTCGGTCAGGCTCTTCTGTCCCTCTCAGCGTCGCTAGCACATTGCTCAGCACAGTCTCGTTTGGGAGACGAGGAAGTCGTGGGGGCTGCAGGTAACTTTGAATCTCCACCTCCAAGTTCCCGCCATAGGAAACAAATTCGTTGTAAATCCAATCTCTCGCTGCACCGATTCCGCGATTGGGATCAGTCTGATTAGACAATGTGTGGCGGGTACCGAATGATACCAGGGTTTCGATCGTATTTTGGACTCGCGCGGAAGATATCTGCGAGAGAGCGGAGAGGAGCTCTGAAGGCGGAGGTTGCTGCCCTGTTAGGGCTATTCCGGGGCCTGGCGGCCAGGGATCAGCGAAAGGATTGTTGAGCACTTGTGCTCCTGATATTATATTCAGCTACTGTGCGATGAAAATTCAGAGGTTTAAACATACCCGCAATGGAGCATCTCCAGGCGGCGAAGACCAAGGTCGAGAAACCTCTCATCCACATGGTTGCGCTTTCGAGTCCTCCTCAATTGATGATAGTCAGTTATATAGTAGACCTTGATGATTCTTCGATACCCCAGTTATGTGATGGCTGTCTGCCTATCTTTACCCAAGCCTTCTTTTCTGCTGCCAGGCAAGAAGAAGCACGCGTGTGAGAACACAACATTCCATTACAGAATTACATTGTGCAAGGACACTCGAGAGCTCCATCTGCTGGCCGATCATGAGACTATTCCAGGGCCATCTGAAGTTTTAGTTGCTGGCAGAATTCAAAAAAAGATTGCACCTCAATCGGTGTCTATCGTATTGCGCGATTCTGAGAGGTTTTCAAGCCGTCTGGTGTATTAGCTCGGCGTGGGTTCCCAGTCAGATGATAGAAGATTCTTCCAGGGCACTCCCGAGGGATGTAAAGTAGTGAGGGGACCATGGACGAAGAATATGATTTGCATGTGTGAAAAAAAACATAAAGCTTGCATAAAGTACACTAATAATAACCAATACNAAAAGGACCATACGATAATTGCGCGTTTCTATTCTGGTAGGAAATGAGAAACAAAAAATACCAATACCCAACCGGAACCTAGACCCCGAGGAATGAACGACATACGTGTAAATATAAAAAGAAAAGGAATTGAACGAACGTATACCAATGGTAGAAAATATGAAAATGAGTGGTTCACCGCTTCTTGGAAGAAGCCCTTAGTAACTTCTTCGCCCTTTCGTACTCGAAATCCTCCTCGCTCGAATCCTCCCACATGTCTTTGACAGGTTCTTCCCCGCGCCATGAAGAGGGCACTGTAGCAGAGGAGGCATGTTTATTCGAAGAGCTGGAGGATGTATGATTATTCGAAAATGAGCTGCTGTTGTTCCAATGTGATTGCTCATCATCGTCCTCGATCGCAGGAGGAGTGGCAGAGAATGAAGGTTTCAACGAAACCCGTACACTTTTCCTCCTAGCAGGTGTCTTCGGTGGCTCTTGCTGAGGTGCGATCTCTGTAGATGTAGAGGATACGGACATATCAGTCGACTCCCTTGGAGGAGGATCCGGAGCAGCTTCTTCTGTATGCATTGCAGCCAGAGCTCGCGACGTTAGTTCTTGCGTAGGTGTCACAGGTTCCTCGCCTTCTGGAGGGACAGGCGCAAGTAAAGTTGGTGGAGTTTGGGCTCCTGGGGTGAGGCCATCGTCGAAGAAGAATTCGTGCCCCGTTTCGTACGACGCCATCGAGGCCGCGTCGTCTGAATCATCGGAATGCTCGTCGTGAGTACCGTTCACGACAGGCTCACTTGGGGGAGAAACAACTGGTGGTGGAGAGGTGGATTTTGGCGTTGGTATGCTCTCTCTTGTTGATTGCGTGGGAGGGGGCGAAGGAGGGGTCTGAATATGGATAGGCAGAGGCGAGGATGGTGCTTTTGGAGGAGGCGAGGGCGCTAGACGTGAGGGTGGCATCACCATCATAGGAGACGGCGAACGACTAGGGTTTCGCAATGCACTCTTAAGTGGAGAAAAGGCCGGCCGGCTGGGTCGTGCAGAGTTGTTGCTTGCTGCCGAACCGGAACTAGATGAAGCAGGATCGACGGTCGAGCTGGGTGCTGGCGACGCGGTGTCGAAGATAGAAGCCGGAGCTCTGGGAATATCAAGGCTGGAGTGTCTGAAATGAGGTGCTGCTGGTTGTGTGCTGTGTTCAAGCTCCTTGCGACTGATAGGRGCTGGTGCCYTCACAGGTCCAATAGGCTTTTGAGTTGTGCCTCCAACACTCTGGTTGGACCAGCCTTCTTTGTTTAGGCGCGAAACATCTTCGACGATACTCATCAAGCTAACGCTACCTTCGATAGGGGTAGGAGAGCTTGCACGCCGCTCATGTTTGGTGGTCGTGGTCGGGGAAGGTCGCGGCACCGTATGCGATTTCCCTTTTCCCTTTTCTTCGCCACTTTTACTAAGAGAATGGGAGCGCGAAAGATTGGATGGTGCTGTGGCAGACTTTGGGATCGAGGACATCCTCGAGGGAGCGCTCATCGCGCTAAGCAACGATGTCTCCGATTGCAAACTGGCCGGCATGTTCGTCGTAAGTTTGGTTGCAGTTTCTGACGTCTTCGAAGNAGAACCTGGAGGTACACTCTTCCGTTTCGACTTCTTCCTCTTCACGCTCGATTTCTTTCCTAAGGAAGGTCCAGCATCACTCTCATAGTTTCTCTGCCCATCGACCACTCCTCTGTCTTCTTTCCGCCATCAACACGAACTGAGTCCTGCAGGATCTTCAGATCCGCGTCCAATGATGCGCTCCTCCTTCTTTTCCTCACCTCCTCTTCTCCCAAAGCACTTTTCGCAGTGGTGCGTCCCCGACGTAACTTGTTTCCTGCAGAAGCTTCGCTCGTGACTCTGGGTCTTGGAGGGAATGGAGTAGGCAGGCTCAACGCACTTCCATCTTCACTCGAGTTCACGGCAGCCAGCTTGCGCAGGTTGCGGTCTGTCCTCGAAGAATTCCATTTCCCTCCAGCTTCATCCTTGTGGCGAGAGAATAGACCTCTGAGACTGCCGAAGAACTTGCTTCCTCCAGGAGTACCGAGAGATGTTTTCCGTTCCCGGGCACCCGCTTGACCGTCTTTCGAGGATGGGATATTGACAAATCCTTTGCCCAGCCTCGCAGCAGTAATATCGAAAGGGGAGTTCTCCACGACGGTGACATTGGTGGGTTCTTCTTCGTCGCTGCTTGCACCGAGATCCTCTTCCGTAATTCGTCGGGGTAGGATATGTCGGGGCGACGATGTTGGCAACTCCAGTTCACCGATGGAATGGGCTGGCGGGACGTGGACGTGAAGATCCTCCGATGTTTGATGATAATGTGCTGAATTGTCCGGGGTTGAAGGAGGTGAAGTGGCCTCCATGTTCGCGTAGATGTGTTCCGAGTCCGACGGTTTTTGTGGAGCAGGGTGTGTCACTACGAGATTAATTTGTGAAGCGGATTGTGAAGGTGCGATAGAAGACAGATCCGAACCAGCAGCTGACAGTTGCGGTAGAGGCTTGTTGTTCAATATGATTTGAGCTGCTGAAGCTGAAGCTCTATGTCAGCTGGTGTAAACGGGTAGATCGCACGAAGGACCTACGAGTTATCATTTCCCCTAGTTGAACCTCGAGAACTTCCTTCCCAACCTCTGACCATCTTCTCCCACAATCCATTAGCGCCCGACATCGTACATTCAAGCCTTCACGAATAGCACCCGTCCGCTTTGCCTCGAGCTCGCGCTCTTTGACCGCTAGATGTGCTTCACATGCCTGCAGCTCGGCTTGAGCACTTTGGAGCTTTTTGCTGCCTACGGTTGGCGTCGATTGGAAGTTGAACAAAGCACTATATGACGTCGTTATTGGCTGCTCATCGGAACCTAAGGAAAGCGTAGAAGTAGAGGATCGATGATTTGATAGACTAGTTGATCCGTTTGGAGCAGAAAATAGGAGAGAGTCGCGTGTTGTTGAGGANGCTTTCGGTGCTGCCCTGGATGCTTTGAGAAGACGGGTTACACTGTGTGAAGATGGTTTAGTTATGAATGATAATTGGACGAGAGTTCGATTAAACTGAGACGTGAATATCTGGAAAGCAAGAGCATAATCAGAGTTTTCGCAATGTCTGAGTGCCGGAACTTGCGAAGTTCTACAGCTTTGGTCCTCTAAGGAAATAAAGCTGTATGCATGGTCCCACTTCCAGAAAGCACAACAAGGCCTGTTGGAAGTGGCGATACGTTGACAGTGCTCTAACAAGGAGAGATGCTGCAACCTTTAGTTGGCTTATGGCTTGTCACTAGCTTGTTTTGAGCTGACAAGATGACATACTGCACTTGAGCTTTGGTTGAAATTTCAAAAGATGGAAGTTCCCTGATTTGACAGGAGTGCATGACGTCGATACGACCGCAATTCCAATCGAAGAACCGCAACTACGGCGCGTGTTTGTTGCTCCAGTAAGGGAAAGCTGAAGCGGGGGGAAAGAACTAGAGAATAGAGACTCACAGAATTTCTCTGTCCCGGACAATATTGCCAACTTCATCCTCCAGTTCCTTGAGTTCCTTAAGACAATCTCTCCATTGGTCAACTCCAGAAGCATAATGTCTTAATGCTTCATCAACTGCAGCAAGTGAGCCTGCTACGGCCAGAATAACTTGGGATGCTGGCGGTGGAGATGCAGATGCATATGCGACTAATGAATGTAACGAGGCGTTTGCAGAATCTATTAATCCGTAGAGTTGTTTTGAATAGCTCTTTTCGTGGTCAAGAAGATTGGACAGAAGCCGAGAGTCTGCAGGTCTATGCACCATGCGTATAATAAGTTATGGCTATAAGAGCAGGAGGATGGTGGTGGTGGTATGGATTTAAGATGAGCAATAGCGAAATTGTCACGCCGCCCTTGATGGCGTCACTTGTTTGGACCAGATGCTAATAGCCCTTCATGTGATCGCGGCCGTTCTTTAAATTTGCTTATTTAGGCTTCATCACTTTCACATAGGCCTAATTTGGAAGTTGTCTAATCTCAAATCAAGCCACCTCCGACATCGTGCACCTCAGTGATGAACAGGGTAAGGTTNACCCCTTAGCCAAAATGAGGGGGTTACCCTTAGCAACCCGATAATCCTNGGNGTTTATCCTAAGAGNGGGTAAGGTAAGGCGTGACGTTGGCCGGCACAATGGAACGATCACATGAAAATACGCGGCAAAGTTGAGAGCAACATATTGCATCGGAAAAGAGCGCCACAGCGGATAAGTACAGAAATTTCAAAGTTTTCACTAGCGAATAAGTCTAGACGTCAGACAATATATCTATATATTAGAACACTGGAGATGTTTGAGTCCCCGTCATCCATATTTCTCCTACTATGCCCCCTGAGTCGCCTGTTTGGAGGCATTTCTATAAAGGTACAAAGAAACATCGCAAAAGCACTATTTATTATGAAGTTTGGTGTCGCCATTGCATTGACTTCAAAGTCCGCACTCAGCGTAGTATTGAGCTGAATAACTTGCAAGAGCCAGTTGGTGTTGATTCCAATTTGCCTCCGCCACGTTCGGAAGAGGAACTTCGAGTATTCTGTAAGTTGATTTACAACTTTTGTTCTGGATTTTATTCGAAACGAAGGATGCTAAATAGATTAAATGTTTGCTAGATATGAGTCCTGCAGAGACAAAGCCATGTTCTGGGAAGGTTGAGTGGATGTGGAAACACATTTCCAAATGTGCCCATGCTCCCAGTGCAGACAAGATCGAAGCGGCACATGAGAATGAAATTCGAAGAGCACGAAGGCAGCGCCACTTGAACGAGAACATCCCAGATGTCCAA
>LBLO01001072.1:0-11809 GCA_004354395.1 Chondrostereum purpureum
CGAGGCCGTCACTAGGAGCGCCGGCGGGTGTATAACTTAAGTCTGTTATATTTTATAGTTACAAGGCCACTACTGACTAGATTATGTAGTGCTTTTCCTGGAGTTAACACATATCCCCCTGTGTACCCCCTCTCTTCCATGCCAGATTACACAGTGACAGCGAGAATGGCGTCAACGTGGAATAGACTACATGCAAGTNAACTGTTAGCTTACTCATACGAAGCCCACGACGTTGACGATGCCATCTTCAGCATGTTCAATACGCAGGCTTGAGGTATGCTTGTTATGAACGACACTACTAACCTTTACCACCTCATAGCGAATGCACCTCGGACCTTCGTTCGCCGTCGAACGCAGTTTATGAGGACCCGGTAGAGATGGCTACTGATGTCTTGCACCCCGCCGTAGGAACCGTTGGGGGTAAGTGTTTTATTTTGTCGGACATGAATGACACTTATCACTAGCTTATCTAGTGAATCTTCTACTCGATGTAAGTAGCTTGTTAACACTGTAGCTGAATCATCTAACATAGAGCATCTCTCCGAAGGCATGTCAAAGATGTAGAGTTCGTCCCATGCTGCATAGCTGGTTATGCATTCAGGATACGATGCGGACGAACAAGGATAGTCAGTGCTCACCGCGAATGATGATAGTCTTCGCACACTGTCTCGCTATGGTAAGCCAAGGTATTCTTATCATTTCTGAGGATGGGGGCTGACTTGTCTGTAGCAGCGGGCTCACGAGTCGACGGACATGTTGAATGTTGATCCCGTCGTGATGGACCGTCTTGGGAGAGACGCCAATGGCGATGACGAAAACCTCTCGAAACTACACCCGGAGTCGGCTGTGCGCAAACGGACACCGTCGAAGGCGCTTTCACGCGATGGTACGTATTTACTTCACTTAGTCCATGGGTCCTTTTCATTGCAATGAATTGTATCTAGCCAACTTAGATAGTGACTATGTCGCGACATGACGCCAGTGACAACGTCGTCGTAGAGTCAGACTCTCTGCTGAGCAGAGGACATACAACTCTGCATGCAGGTCGGAGATATGCACTCACAGTAAAGGTTGCGATCACAGGTGCCATGTTAACCCAACGGGCTACTGTCTCGATGCCTCGATGCGGAGCCAGTGCTGTTGTAAGTGACGTCGACCGGGGCGGTTACAACTAAACTTCCACGGCGTCGTATACCCCAAACTTGAGGATCGGCCAGCGAACTAGCCACCGAAGACAACAATGAGAATGTGCAAGTGTTGACTACGAAGGTATGGATGCATCCCATTGTTGTTTCTATATACCTTTACCGACGTGTGTACAACTGTAGACTTCCAACAGCATGACGGCATCGAGGCCATCATGCACGACCATGTCTTCAAGCCCGAACCCTCACGGTAATGGTCAACGAGGGCCAAGTGGATGGTCCACTGGTACCTCGCACCTTCGGTATGCACGCACAAATCCGACGAAGCTATCGTTTCGGTGGTGGCGGGTGCTTATGGCTATAATACAAGGTATTTAGACGATCTTCTTGTCTCTTTCTTATTGCTGACCCTGTCATTTAGATCCGTCGACGAGTTTTCCCCTACGACTAGGATGCGGGAGACGACGCCAATGACGATGGTCTTCGGGTAAGTGGATTATATTTCCACCTTTGAAATGATCAACTAACATCCGTTTCTATTCTTTAGATGTGCAGTAGATGGTGTTTGTAGATGTCTGGGACRCTACTTACCTTGTTTGTAGAACATTATTCGTGTATAGTGCAACTGCATCAAAACTATGGTAGATTTTGTTACTCTCGAAACTAAGTATTCATGACTGATAGACTGTCCAGCCTCTGAAAGAAGAGTATAATCTCGTTGATGTGTGGGATTGTGCTATCCTAGGTTGATATGATTATATCACTATAAGGTATCGGGATGGTCGCCAGAGAGCGTCTCGGGCAACAGGATCCATCTTTCCATATACTCATGTATTATCGACACAGAGGGGGCGACACACAGTCAACCTGAAGGTGCCGTAGACAGGAACCACGCTGACCACCAAGTGAGTCCTGTGTTTATTGCGAACGATATATAATGAATGTGACGAACCAGCTGGGCAGTATGCAAGTATGACACGGGAGATCACGAGGTGTATTCTTTGGATGGGAGATTATGGATAGAGCTAGTATGGTTTGGGAGACGATGTTGTACGCAGGGACCCGATCCGTGTCTTACATTTCTTGTTTCTCGCTGTAGCGACGTTGATGTTTTAGCACAAAAGTATTTGCTCGTTCGTGCGGACTAGATTCACTGGTGCAACACAACCTACTTGCTTCTCAAAAGACGTACATTACTGATTTAATTCATTAGAGAAAGGAGAAGTTCAGGAACAGGTCAGGTTGAGACAAGCCCCGAGTGCTCAATCCCCAGGGAGCACGCCCAAGGCCTCAGGGCCAGGTTAGGGCTAGAGCGAGGTAAAGTGCCATGCTGCGCCTCTACAGGCTCTATATGGTCAAACAGGTTTCGATCCTTGGGAAGATCAGTGAATTCAGCAAGAAGCCATTCTCACGCTACCCCGCAGCGCGGTAGCGGACAAACTTTCACATTAGGTTTAGCGTGCCCTCTCTTGGCCTCTCTTCGAATTTTGTTAGCCCTGAGTACTCGGGGTTGGGCCATGATGCATGATGTTCCCCACCACATATCAATACTACTATTCCCATCCGGTTTTGAAGAATTAACTCTCCGAAAGTCGACTATATTGCTAACATAAATAGATGGAAACCCAACCATTCTTGAATCATCGCCAGATATGTCGCTTTACAGCCTCAGTTCGACAACTACAGCTCCTCGTCGCTCGCGACGTCTTTCAAATATCTCAAGCTCTAGTGACTTCTTGTTCTGATGTACAGTTAATTAATATGTGTTGACAACTCTCTCTCTCTTCTACTCCTTAGGCAGAAAGCTTCCTATTTCATATGCGCACTCTCCACCACCGGAGAGCCCGAGCAATCAGCTCCGCCGCTCGCAGCGCCTTGCAGATAGTACTCTTGGTTCAAGTCAGCCGTTCCATACATCTGATAGCACTGTTCTGATAGTGATATGCTCCCATGATAGTGCTCCCCTCTTCTGCAAAGACTCTAGCTAAGTCCAAGGAACAGCGGGAACACCTTTTCAGTCAAGCACGTATCATTTTTGCCCGCGAAGTCCTCTGTCAAACACCGTATCCCAATGCTTCGGAACTTCATGCACTAGCTATTAGATCTTGTGAAGAAGCGTGCACTCAGCTCGGGTTTTTCTGGAGACCACGAAAGGAGGAAATACTTCGGGTATGTCCGATTCTAGATGCTATTAGTAGGTCTTCTACTGAGTTATATGCAACAGCTCAAACGGGCGTTGAGTTCTTTCAAGGCTGATCTGAAAGCCGAGATTCTTCGTCCTTTAGTCCGTGAGCTCTATGGATTCCAGGACCTTCTCAGGATCAGCAATCCCACGGACGCCGCTATCGCTGCAGCCTTACAATCCAACCGAGATTCTGCGAACAAACTCCTGGAAAATCGGTCATTTCTCTTCAAGGTATCTATCCACTCTAGATTGAAGAAACGTATCTCTTAATAAAGTCTTGTTGTATGTAGGCCCCCGAAAGCAGAAGAGGNCTACTTTAGGAGCTCCCTTTTCCAGCTCGCGATCAACCAGATGTGGTCCCGGAAAAGAGCCTATTCTTGGGCTGAAGTCTTCCTCGATCAGACTATGATACCACTCCCTTTACTTGCGCTGATTGCGACTGCAGTAAGTGATTCCTTGTAGGGTGTATCAACATGTGAGGTTCACAACAGAATAGGCAGTATCTGCCATTGATGAATGGAAACATGGTGATTTTTCCCCGGTGACATTTGACTCGGGAACATATCGTAATGTCTTCTTTGAACTCCTTTGTTCGCTCGAGAGTTGGAGAGATCACGTTCTTCCGAAGGAGAGAGACATATGTTTGGAGATGCAACATGCACTTCTCGCGAAAGCAAGGTATACGCCTATCCCCTTATCACATCCAGTATCTCAATAAATCCATTTCTTCAGAACAGCAGAGATAGAACGCTTTGAGCACCAATCTAGGGCAACCTTGACCTATTCCGACTTCATGTTAGAGATCTTGTAACCTGGGAAGGCGTATAAGCATGCCGAATATCATGTTGACCTTCAGTTGTTGAAATGACATAGACTCTCTCAAAATCTGTATTTCTTCGGTCCGATCAACTTCCAAGAGATAGGTAGGACTAAATAATACACACCTTAGTGGCTTCATTTGCGAAAGACTTCCGACCGTTTCGAGATTTTTGAGCAATTAGAAAAACGAACCGGTTGCATATCTCCGTGGCATATCATCTTCGTCCTTGCTGAGGTTATACACTACTTATCATTCAACTTCTCCTGTGTATTCACCGATTGGCGAACACCGAACGGTAGTCCACAGATTACTGTGGAAGTAGTAGCACTACCACAGGAATTTCATTTTCACAAGAAATTTTTGCTGACCACCAGGTCGATGCCCCACTGTTTGGCGGACGCCATTTGGCAAGAAACGTAGAGTTGATCTAAGTTATGTGGCGAGTGATCCAATGGGTATTGAATATAGTGTATAGGTACTAAGCCATATATGAGATGCAGCACTATTATCTTTGTCATCTTAAAATCAACCTAGCTGACCGGTCTAGAGTACGCTGTTCAGCCACTGTAAGAGGAGGTGACGTACATGCTAAGACTAGCAGTAGAGTTAACTCGAGGTTTGCTAGTACTGATGGTATGTATACGTCCTTCTAGATGCCTTGATACATTATAATATTCACCCAACATTCACGATGCCATGGGGACTGGGCNGGGATTGGGCTAGATGACACAAATATTAGACATACTCCTAGCCGGGGATTCCCTTCATCGTTTGGCAACTGTATCACCCTAGATGCTAGCGCCAAAACCTGGGAGATACACGGGAGTCTCTCAAGGATGTGTTATCTATCCCTAAGTAACGCCTTGGGTTGGATGGTATGTCGAGGGAAAGTCGAGGGAATGGTTGAGCCATTCACCACAATGATATTACTTGGGGAGACGCGACTCCGGATTGAAAATAAATAATCTGTCTATCCCTTGTCCTTTATATGTTCTACTACAGATCATCGCATATGACATTACATACTATTGTACATTTGAGATATCGGAAACCAGACAGGAGGGATCATAACCAATGGAAAATCAGTTTGGGAATGGTGCTGCCAACTCGGCCACAAAATCCATGTATGTGAGTGTGGCACGATGAAAAGACTCATGGCGTAGCCTAACCTGCGCACCGGCCAGTCTAGCAATTATCAATCCTCAGTAAGGCACATGGGATGTGTATGGAACCCACCTGGCATTTGTTAGCAGATTCCGTTGCAACTCAAGACACGCATCCCTCTGTTGAGTGAGGCCGAATTGTTTCCAATCTTGCAGTTGATGGAGATACACCAAATGTCGTAGGTCTATTATAATAAAACCCGACAAGTACCATAAGCTGTATTACAATATTCCGCGACAACTGTCGAGGGGCAATTCTATTATAATAGCCAGCAAGTGTATTATAATACCGTTGATTCTCTCAAAATGTGGGGCCACCCAGCCGCCTGCTCGGCATCGTTTCGGACCTCGAAAATCCCCTCCGTGTGATTACAAATGATGCAAAAGATTACAAATGACGGTATATACTGACAAAGCAGCTCATCTCATCCCGAAACGGAAGAAAAGCCCATCTCATCCCGAAACGGAATAGAGGCCAGGCACCAGTACCCTACTAATCGTCATCCACGTGGTAATGATCCTCGACTTCTGCAGCAGTGGCGTCTACCACCGCGTCGTCCTCGTCATCATTCTCTTGCACTTCCTCCTCCTGTTCTGCAACTTGGCTCCATTTCTCATGAAAACGGGCTTTGAGTTGGCGTCGTAGCTCAGCCTGGCGTGCTGCATATGCACGGAGGCCCTCGTCGAGCTCATCGCTCATTCCATTACGTGATCGCGATTCCGCTGCGGCTGCCCATCGATTTGCCTCATACTCCAGGGTTACAAGAACGCGGCGTTGCTCCTCCAGCAACAGATCCACCTCCTCCTCCCAACGGTGAGCTCGTGCTCGCGCCTTACACCATTCAGCTCGAACGTCTGTAGATACAGCCCTTTAGTATAGAAAAATGAGTAGCGACGGAATTCAACATACTGATTAAAATCGTCGCGTCATTGCTACCCGCCCCCATCCAGATCCAAGATGGTTCTCGGCGGGTTTCTCCGGGCTGCAAAAGATCCYCTNCTTTTCTTTTCCTTCTCGTTTTCCTCATCGTAATGCATATCCTGTCGAACGACATCTGCAGGCTTGAGTTCTTTCCACTCAGGATGAGATGGTCCCGCCCCCAACGCCTGCAAAGCACGCCACCCCGCACCGTATGCCTCCACATGGATACCGATCTTCCCTTCGTTACGTTCTAGAAGTGCTCGAGCACGCGTATTTGCGGCTTGATGGCGGATATGTAGGCCCTTGTAAATGAGGATGCGAGATTTGAGGTGTAGCTGAAGTCTGAGGGACTCTAGAGCCAGGAGCACTGGGCCTCGTGCAAACGAAGTTCAATTTCTACAAGACCATTCCGGCATCCTGTGGTCCTCTCAACCACTGAAAGTGCAGAGGGAAGAAAAAGCGGGGTGGATTCGATCGGCTCTACCGCACCCGTGGTAGTTGGGGGACGGCGAGCTAGACGCTGTAAAGCGACCGGGGTATAGGTGGCCTGGAGCGTCCGAAACTTCGCGATCGACCGGCTTAGTTTTGCGCGTTGCTCAGCAATATCAATTTTCTGCTTGCTGGTCACAGCATGCTTTAACTTGACCTCGAGTCGTATACGACGTCTGTAAAAAATTATAAGCTCTAAGAAGGGGTGAGGTGTGAAACAAATCACGTACTGCTGCTCTTCAAGCTGCAAGCCCATGTAAATAAATGCGGAAGGGCCGACGTCATTGATGGCGGGTGTACCCTGGGCTTCCATTAGTTCTTCCTCCTCAGCCAGTTGTAGACGGATTTCGGCCATAGTAATCCCTTGCAAATCCCCATTAGAGAACATACCCTAATAAGGATCGAGAATCTTACCAGATCGAGCAGACTTGTATGGGTTTTCTGATGTAGAATCTTCTTCAAACGCTTCGATGATGGCCGTCCACTCATCAAGGTGTGCCGCCTGTCGTTCACAAAACACCTGAAAAGCGTCAGTGTGGCGTTGCCTCTCCTCGTATGCTGCCCTTAAACGACGCTGTAATAGAATTGCTGTGTTGTCTTCAGTATCTGAGGTACGGATAGCCGCCAAGACACATACCAAGGGTGACAAACTTTCTCCAATTCCAGTAACCCCAATGGTCATCTAGGGTGTCATGACGAGATCCAGGTCCCATCTCTCGCGTGCTGGCTGCCATGGGACCGATCATTGCCCACGGCCGTTCAATTCCTTCACCATCGGTTGCACCCGAGCCCTGTAGAAAATTGAAAGAGAATTGTTCTTGACAATCCAAGATGTGAGCTTGAATATGTAGCTTGGGAACAACAAACTTCATTGCCCACTCATGGGCTGCAGGACGCAGGTGCGTGGGAAGCGCCTGTAGTCGATCCCGGAGTTTTTTTGACCATTGACATACTATATCATATGAAACAACAAGCGGCAGCCGCGGGTCTAGGTGACGAAGCACCGAAGCAAAAACATAGTCCATATTTACAAATCTATTGATGCAAGTCAAACCCATCGCGAGTAGATTTAATAACGGAATACATACTTCTCTCCTTTTTGAAGATCGAGGACGCCGTTCGGTTGAATAAATTCATGGCGCGCACAGTTAATCATGGCTGCACCAGTGCTCTCATACCCCTTGTGGTATTTCAGGTTTGCGAGCTCAATAGCCGCATGTCCGCTACAAGAACTCATCTGTAGCATCATCAGAAAGCTACCACGCATCAGATGGAATACGCGTACCTCCAGCTGATCACCAACAGTCTTGATGAACTCCCGAAATACCGGGTCCTCTACAAAGTAGCTAAGCCCTGTTCCAAGCCCCGGGTCCTTTTCTGGGCTAGAGATTCTTCGTCGCTTCAGCCGAAAGCAGGCGTCGATCGCAACAAAAAGAAAGTACAAAAATCTGTGCGACGTTGAATGCTCAATTACAGGGTACACGAGGATACTACAAAACAAATGGGAGATAGATATTTACCGCATGTTGACGTCGGCCTTCTCCCATCCCTCAGGGAGGTTTACACCGGGACGTGGGCATGCAGGGCATTGAACAGCCAGCGAACCGMSCWMCGTSGTAGCAATACYACAAGAACATCGTTGTGATCTTCGAGACGCAGGGACCAGTGAACGCTGGTTTGTGGAAGCACTGGTTCAGCACCCCACCCTTATCCCATCCTCTATGTGGGATTTGCACCCTCAAGGTCRTCTAATTACGCAGATGTACACCTCGTCCGGTCTTCTCATCCACCGCCTCCCCTTACGGTCGAAGGATGCACTATATGTCTTGGTTTTCGACTCGGACCCTTCACCTCTTCCATTCTTTGTGGTCTTGAAGTCGCCGTCATTGATATTGACTTGCTTGCGCAATTGTCATTTATTTGATAACCGCGCCGATCTACTCGTCCGTTGGCTTGTAAATAACGGGTCGCCTTTCTATACACTCCGGGCTCATAGTTATGTCCCACCTGTTTTTCCTGGAGAGCCTATATGTCTGGGTTTTAGGCCGAAAGGCTACCAACCGGTAAACAACGTTGACTACCCCGCGTACGAAGACAAACGGAATGCTTTTCTGAAAGGACCTAGAGGCCGCGTTGCCCTTACGATGGGCGGAATTGTACGCAGAATTGCGATTGATGTTCTCGAAGTTGAATGCGTGTTTGACGGGCCCTCTGATTTGGTGCTGCGACTCCCGAAACGAGTATACGAAGCGGATAAGCAGTCACTCACAATGAGTTATAGTGACGATATGCTGACCGAGGACGAACTGGATGTCATATGCGGTGTGTACTCTGTCTACACTGATATGGGTGAGCAAACTGCGATGATGTCTTGGTGGCCACGCCAGAACGTATGGGATACGTCTCCTATGAACGTGGGCTATTGGACAACGGGTTGTGAGGGTTGGTATCAGGCACGGTTAGAAGGGATTCGCCAAGGCTTTTTAAAACTTCGAAGTGCAAGTCAATGGCGAGCAGCTATAAAAACACCAAAGGAATCGAGAAGTGTAATTAAGACAATGGACGAATACGCCACACCTCTCGTGCATTCGATAGCCACATACTTACAGACCTGAGTAATACTTACCTAACCTGCTTCCGAGTTTTTTCCCTTCTTATCTTAACCACCATCTACTCCATTGTCAGCACCATGCTCTTGCTCAACTGGCTACTCTTTTTTGCTTGTATATCTATATTCACACACACAATTGAACTAGCTGAACGAATACCGGCGAATAGCAATGCGACACAATCGAAGTCCGCGATGCCCTTTTACCAACTACGTCAATGTTTTGACGTTGTCGCTGGAATGGTTCGTTACTTTACGGGTCCTGGATATGACGATGTAATATTGGCCTTCTCTGTCGACATCATACACGAAACTTACAATCCGGATCCCGTTGGTACTATGTCCAACACTGCCTGCCGGGCTCCCGCTATTTCCTCGGACGCATGTGTTTATTTTGATTCTCTCATTCAGGATTCTTACAGTACGCTGAATACAACTTGCAGACTTTACTATGATGCCACCCTTGCTCAATATTCATATCCTAGCTTCGCGCTGTTTGAACTTTGCAGCTTCGCGCTAAATACCCTTCCGATTTCATTCACCCTTGATGATAACCTACCTGATACCAGTCGAGAGGGTGTATTCCTATTTTCAGACATTTCTTCGAGTAAGATGGAGTTAGTGTGTTAAGTGTGGAAGGTGTGTAGTGTTGGTTTGGTGAGGGTTTGAGGCTCCCCACCAACCCTTTTTATAGAGAAATGAAAGGTCCCCACGTGAGAAGCGAGTCAGGAATTCAGCACCACTTGTGTCGGTGTATATGCAACGAGGCAAAAGAAATTATGCCTTTTTCAGTAGCACTCGGGGTGTAATCTTAGTGTTAGATCTAGGAAGCGGGTAGAACCGTAAACCAAGGGGTATTTGTGATAGGCTGGAGAACTGGAGCAGGCGCTAATAGAACTCATCAACATTCTTCCGTCAGTTTAGAAGCTATTGCAAAGGTCCACGAAGGGGAAAAGGCCAAGTACACAGCAATACCTCTAGTTCAGATACTGTGCTGGGATCTCTGGGTTTTGTAGTCATATTTTATCTCCATTAACTCAAAGAAAGATGTAATATAGTAATAGGGTTCTCATTCCATCCAAACATAAGTGACCTGGGACGTGCCACACCAAAAACTTGTATTAACAAGGCAGTTGCTCACACTGGATTGTGGACCCAGTCTGGGATTTCTTCCCAGATCCCTCAGACATAAAACCGGAACCAGCACACGGGAAGTAGATGGTAAGGTCTGTCGGACAACTTTGGGAAAGGGGTGAATTTTGGTTGTGGCTGAAGACTGTAAGAGAAGGGACTGCAAAGATCTTCCGGCTAATCAGTCCTGATTCGGTACGGCACCGTCAGGACATGACTCACGCAGCCAGACGCCGTCTGTGGCTTATGAATATCATTACTGCCCAAGTCCATACTACGATGCAATAACATATACTGACACTAATATATGCCTATAAATTCCGACTATTTTGTTAATAGAGAATTTGGACGTAACTGCGACAGCTGCACTTATTTGTTTAGAATTTCGAAATCAAGCCCCGATGAATGACCAACGTCATGGCCAATTTCCCCTTCCAGTCGTTCTCTAAGGAGATAAGGAAGCATTTCTGGTAGGGATGATCCATCTCAGAGGTTGTGCGGAGATTGCGACTCGGGAACTGCTGTACAAAAACTTTTTCCAGATGCTCGGAATCGGGAAGATGTCCTGTGAAGGGGAATTGATAAGTATCACCAACATTATCTGAACTGGAGGATTTCCGTTCTATCTTTAGGAAGTTCCTGAGAGTTGAGGCTTACTTATCATATGTGGTTGAACTTGAAAACACCACATTAGTGCGAGACTAGAAAGCGCATGGGAACTGAGCACACGTAAATCTCTCATATTGGAAGGCTTCCTCTTGATTTACCTGGCAATATTTTTCGGCACCTTCGGAGATGCAAAGGTATGGAAGGTTCAAGTGGCTGATGGAGGTAGGTAGGCTCAGGTAGCTGTGGCTGACCATTTGTCTCGACAGGTCTAGTACTCCTGTGTAGGTGAGAAATGGCACATCAAAATGGAAGCCTCTTAGAGATATGATGCTCCATAACAATACTAGCAGGCAGTCCCATATCACCGCCGAAGTCTCAACCTCGATATTTTCAGCCACACCGAATATTTACAGGCAGGCTCTTCGGAGAATTATTATGTCGAGACATATCTGGGGAGAGTTGGCATAATTACCAATTTATTAAAGTATTCTGCAGCTCTATTGAGCAGCGTATTGGAGTACTCTGATAGGATACAATCACCACGAGTTGTGGCTGAACATCATTTGAACCTCTATCTTTGCCAGGGTGCCGGATCTTTGCAGATGGAGCAGGTGTAAGTAGCTTCTCAGAAGAGAACTTTGGTCGTCAATACCCAATCGTTTTCTCTTCCCGGAAATGTCTTCATCTGAACACTGGCCCCTTCTAACCCACTATACTATTCCTTGGAAGCAAAGATA
>LBLO01001073.1:0-11807 GCA_004354395.1 Chondrostereum purpureum
GGGAGATGGGAATCAGCTTTTCTGAGCGAGCTGTTTGTTTATTGCCGTTTTCAAAAGTAATGGCATTTTTTTTTTCAAAAAAAAACTTCATGAACAATAAGGCTCAGTTTGGAGGTATTTCACCTATAATCTTGAGCAAACNTTTTTTTTCNAAAAAAAATTATGCCATTACTTTTGAAAACGGCAATAATTATTTTTGATGTACATCAATTTTTTCACGGCAAGCTTTTCCGAAATGTTTGTAATCCCTGAAATATTCATTTGCTGTCTTTACCGTGACCTACGTCAGCATGTGCTGGATTCAAGGGGAAGCGGCATAGCATGGAGCGGGGAAGAGTTTTGATTCATTGTGTAGTTACATGCGTCTGCATATCTCTGTTCATGTTCGTATTTCCTAAGCTAGCTAATAGTCAACGTCACTAGACGGCCACCGCCAACTCGATCCGAGTCATCAGTCTGGCCTGTCTATGCTTCTCTCACCTGAACCTCTTTTCAAGTATTAAAGATCGTTTATGTGCATCAAAATTGTGCTTTCTCTTGGCTTTCTCTATAAGTGACTGAGGCGCAGACGTTCCAGCGTTCTAGAGTGGCTTCAAAAGCGGSAAACATTAAAATATTGAATCCGTACAGCCAAAGCAYGGATGTTCTGCAGATGCGTTGACTAATCCGAATCGATATGCAAATGCTATAGTAGCTTCACTACAGAAATCGATAGTCGCCTTCAAGATTACATTCATCAGCCTATAACTAGTTGTTCTTCGTTTAATCAACCTTCAAGATTTATACCCCATCTATCGCCCTTCACCTGAACCTCCTCCAGGATTTTTTCGATTTCCTTCAAGTCCTCTGCATCCAACGTAACCGCCTTTGAATTTTCGGTGACCCTCTCCAAACTCACTGTGCCAGGGATTGGGATGACCACCGGAGACTGGAAGTGCCCAGTCCACGCCATGGCCACCTGTGCNGGGGTGCACCTTCTTCTTCGCGAGCTCCTCAATTCGACGCACAAGTGTGAGGTTGTGCTCAAAGTTCTCGGGTTGGAAACGATGCATCTTGCGGCTAACGTCATTCTCTGGGATGTTGGACAAAGACTTGATCTGGCCCGTCTGCAGCCGAAGTTAGTACTAGTTCAGTCATGCGGTGGCTCGAAGAGTGAATGAACATACCAAAAATCCGACACCAAGGGGAGAATACGCTGCAATAGGAATATCCAGCTCAGCACAAGCTGCGAAGACCCCGTTCTCCAGTGGACTAGTGTTCCACAAGGACAGCTCGATTTCGACACAGTCAATCTTGTGCACCTTGGCCGCACGTCTGATGGTGTCTGCCTTTACCTCGCTAAGTGCAATTCCTCCAATTTTTCCCTCAGCCTCTAACTTGGCCAGATATTTGATAGTGTCCTCAATGGAAACATTAGGATCCACACGAGCACACTCGAAGTGGTCGATCTTCTTCAATCCTTTCAACATCTCATAGCAATACTCCACGCTTCTCCGCACATTCGCTTCGCTGCAATCTGGTTTAATGTGGCCTGGAATAAGGCCACCTTTGATGCTGAGNACAACGCGGGATGCATCGTCGGGATACTGCTTGAAGTAGGCTTGCAGAAGATGCAAGGAATTGTAATCCTGCGTGCCATAAAATTCACCGCCATTCCAGAGATTGGCGCCGCATTCGAGGGCGCGTTTCATAACGGGAATCGCGTCCTGGATAGGTGTAGGCTTGTCTCTCCAAGTAAAACCTGCGTCAACGTTCAAGTTCATCATCTCAAACAACGGAATGACACGACGTAAGTCTGCTCACCCATAAGGCCGAATCCGACAGGACCAACAGGTTTTCCTGAGACTATAGGCGGCATTGGAGAAGTTTTGGACAGATGTTTGGGTGTTGGGGGAAACTTGTGTTTATTTTCATTCCAGAAAGTGCACTATTATACTTTTCTCGGTTTCGAGATGGGATTACCTTGAGACGCCTTCAAGTCGAGACCGCTACGCTTTACTAATGAATGGCAGGAATCGTGGGAAATCTAACCGTTATTATTCAGGAAGAGTTCGCTCGCTCGCTCATCGGATGCGTGTGCACGATGCTCGATGGGACTTGGGTGCTGTAAGTGCTTCGCTCGTGTTAGAATCTCCGAAATGCCCTACAAAATGAGGCGTTAACGCGAAGTCATGTATTGCTTATAGCGACTGCATACCAACTCAATTCCGTCTACCCAACAAGCATGGATTATTGAAGGATGAGGTACTCGAGCATTGGCGTGGCCCGTTCCATCCAAACTGAGCAACGGACAAGTTCTGGTCAAAGTAAAGGCGGTAGCTTTGGAACCGTATGTAAGTCTCCGAGTTCATCCAGAATCTTGGCGTGTTATTCATCTCGGGCTAGTGGGTCTAAGATGACGAGAGCTCTTTCACAATTTGCAGCCGGACGACCAATAACGCGGAGAATGATTTTGCTGGTATCGTTGTTGATAATAATTGCCCCGAGCTCTCCAGCGATGACACTTGCGTTGGTTGGGCTCGTCTTGGTTAGTGCTTTCTCACATACAATGGGTACCCAACTCTTGAGTATATTCAAAGGTGCTCTAGCAAAATATTCACGTTCCTTCGTAGCTCGGCGTGCCACAACTTGGCTGAAGCTGCCATGTTCACTTGTAGGAGAAACATCATCTCAAGGTTCTTCGAGGAAGCTCGTTTGGAAACCAAAAAGGGTATATAGACCGTTCTCGTGGACAGCTCCGCGTCCGTTGGGTCGTTTACAACACAAGGCTAATTGTTGTTATTCCCTAAGTGAAGATTGAGGGGTATGTGAGATCGCCTGTTGCGCACGAAATACCACCTTTAGTCTCCTCGCACATTGGAGTGTGCGTTTTAGATTCCATGAATCAAATCTATGACGAACGACGGCTCATAGTCGTATGTATTGTTGTATATTACAAGCGTCTTCCTTGAACCCAACAGCCTTGACGGTTTCTGTCGTCCCCTAAGCACCACCACTTTTCTATGGTTTCCTCGCTCACGGCTAGATGTTCGGAGTGAGGTGAAAAGAAATCAATCGGCCCTGGGCTTTCTTTTGTCTCAGCGTCGAATATTTTTACTGGAACCCCGTCAGAGATCTTCCATCGTGAAATCAGTAACAAGAACTCGCTCACTTAGCTGTACATCGAAGGGAGCGCCCATCTCGAACGTACCACTCTTTCCATTGAGGCCGAGAGCTAGAGCACCGCCTCTTGTGGCAAGGTACAGAGATTCCATCCAGTTAATGCCATTCTGACGCATTCTGGACACCATTACAGCGCTGCGCATAGCGTTCATTATGTCCGAGCTATATCCTCCCGCAACGTCTGTTCCAAGGCCAACCTTGACGCCGGAATCGAGGGCTTCACGTAGTCTGAATGGCTCAGAAGAGAAATACGCGTTCGATAATGGGCAATGTGCTACGGATGTTCCTCTGTCATGAAGACGATCCAGACATGAAGGTCCCAAGAATGTACAGTGGGCTTGGATTGTACGGTCAGTGAGGAGATTATGCTATCATCTATTTAGTAATGTGTCTCTTGAATGGGATACATGATTCACACCTTATCGAATACGTCGATATCCTCTGCACCTCTCTGTTTCCGCACCCATTCGACTTGGTCAGCAGCTTCAGCTAGGTGGCTTTGTATCCTGACTCCTTCTTTTTCAGATAGTACACCCAACCCCTTGAGAAGGGGATCGGAGCATGTTGGCACGAAGCGAGGAGTGATAACGGGTTCAATGAGATGCGATTTGGGATTATCGGAAGGATACAACCGACGACATTCGTGTATGAATTCGGAGGCAGATTCGAGAGATGATTCGGCCGATTGCTCCATGTATGTTGGACGAGAGGATTGATCCATGGATAGTTTCCCAACGAAGGCGCGTATCCCAGCCTTGTTCATTTCGTCTGCAAGGATGAGGCTGAGAGCACCAGTGTTAAAAGCGATACACCACTACTGAGATAATTGAAGATACTGACTTGGTTTCTGGCTTAATTGTACCAAAGAGAAGGATCCCCCCTGTTCCGTTGCGGATTAGTCGCTTCGCGAGTCTTGAGTACACATTCCTTGCGAGCTCTGGATCTGTATCTAGTCTCTCTTCAGCTTTGAAAGCATATTGTTCCAACCATTCCATTAGCGGTAGATGCAGACCGGTCCCTTGATAGAGAAATTGAGGTGCGTGGAAATGCAAGTCGTAGAATGCCGGTATCATGAAACTTCCGTTCGGAATGTCTACAATGGATGATGAATCTGCACTATTCAGAATATTGACTGATTCTTCTGAGTCAAGAGCTCCAGAGTATTGTATGAAACCAGTTTGGTCGTTCACCACTGCCAGATAAGACGATTGTTATAGAGAGCCGCCTTTTTCGAGGGGGGAGGACCAAATCTTGCCTAAAAGTCGATCATGAATTACACACAACTCTCCTAGATTTGGGCACGAAACAAATGTTCCTGTGAAAAGCATCGTCAATATGATAAGTAGTGGAATGAGCTTTGACAATCTACCCGGGACCCGGTGCTTCAACGAGGGCTAGCACACTGTCCGACAAGATAGAAATTTGCTTCTGATTACCCAATTTTGTATACAATAGAATAGTAAAGACCCTTCACATCTACGCCGCTGGGCTACATCATCCAGGATGAGGGCGAGTGCACCGTGTATAAAGTTACATCCTTTCCTTAGCCTACGGCTGGTTTTCCAAATCCGAAGCAATCATTTCTTCCCAACCCGGTAGACCCAACACCTCTGGAAGGCTCTTCCACACCTSCTCTCTGAATGCAAGCACATCACGCCGAAACTCCTTCTGACAAGTCATACAAATCTCGTGGTCGTTGTTGACTTCCATGATCGCCTGCATCATGTAATGCAAGGGCCCCGTGCGTGTTTGCCACCCCCGCGAGAGTCGAGTAGTCAGCCGGGAAAATGCTCGAGTACACAACTTCGGAGGGTTGGTGCAGGTAGCTGAAGCAACAGTGTCTCCGCAAACGCGTCGTACGAACTCTAGAATAATGTCGATACGGTGCTGAAACATCACAGTGTAAGCCGACATATCAGCCGGAGACAAAGAGCTAGACGGTCGAGAAGGATGGGTAACATTGAGCTTAGGATGGTCTCCCCGGAGGAGGTCATTCAACGGATAGAGGGACAGGAAGTATAGAGCCGAGGGCACAATTATCGTCACATTTGTCTCCCTAGCTAGATTCAGCACGTAAAGAGGATGAGCGTACGGGTACGACATCTTGTCCACGATGGGTGCCTGTATAGCGATTTCAACCATTGAATCATGCCCAGCCAAGGTGTGCGACCAAGTCTGTGTAAGATGGTGGATGGCTTGCATCCGAAGATGGGGTATAAAGTATTTGGTCGAAAGGCGGAGTATAGACGCGAGGTAGAAGAAGTCGTTTATAGAGCGGTTCGAGAATGATGCACCGTCGTATAAAGCCTTGACAAGATTAGAAAGCTCGTTGGGAAGGTCGTAGAGCGTCACAACTTGGCATCCGTATACAGTCTCCGGTTCTGCTGAGGGCTGTGGCATTTCGAACATTCCCTGAAAGATTTCAGAATGGCGTGCAAGGACGCCACGGTGGACGCGAAAGGCGGTAGGATTCTCATCTGTCACCAAGATTATGTTCCCGTCGTCAAACCATGGCTACAGAGAGGATTTGTTGATAAGAATATCAATAATTAAATATGTATGCAACTTCACCGACCTCTCCCCGATTTTCTGCGATGGCGGTGTGCATTAAAGAAGTAAGCCCTCGCGTAATGCATGCAGACCGACTCACTGGATTGTGGCGTTCGCCTCGCGTGCCATCGGGCCGGATATGGCCGAATAATGTGGCAGTGCCGAAACGCCACCCCTATCAATGTGAACGACGATCTCCTCCGTGTCAGATCATTGGCGTAGCGCCCATCAACATGAAGCACTATGCATATGAGCGCTCTCTGGGATCCTTCCATCGTCTCTTAGTTTCCTACCACCACCACCTCTCAGTCTGTAATGGCATCCCAGAGCTATCAACAGACACCCTTATATGACCCATACAGTAATGTCGCGTCAAATCCTGACCACGGGAGTGTAGGTTACTTCACTCCTCCGACTGAGAAGCCCCAGCGCCCCACTCCATATCGCAAATACAGCTCAGCTTGGTGGTCTTATACCTGGGATAGGCAAGTTGCCAGGAAGTTTTTGCCCCGAATCATCTATGTTGTTGTGGGTTTCACTATCATGGGGATATGGATTGGTGCGTTTGGCAAATTTCATTGACAATATATAGAGCTCAAATGTTTCTGCTAGGTGTCATTTTCAATTTTGCGAACAAGGAAACCAAGCATCAAAGATCTAACAAATCGAGGGACTCTGCATCGGTGACCCAACGGAACCTGACTGATTCTGTGAGTTCATCGAGGTTCCCAGCAGCTCACTTAAATTGACCAGCTGTACAGATAATATTCCAAGGGGAACTTCGCAGATTCGACCCAGAATCTCGCTCCCTTAGTATGACTGTCCTATCGTATCGAACAAGTRCAWCGTTGACATATGTTTACACAGCCGTACAATGGTCTGCAGTACTAGCAGATGATGAGACTCTCACGTCTTATACACCTCTCGGGAACAATGAGAATGATACTCAGCCGTTTGCCTTGTACCGTGACGTGTAAGTGGATATTCACACAATACGTCCTTGTTCTCATAAAAGCTCTTGCAGCAAAGTGATTTTCAATCCGAACATGAATCTCTCTGAAATACCTGCTGGGGTCGCTGCCTCAAGGCTTATGTTGGACAATGTCACAGCTCCTCGGCTTGGTGTCCTCGGTTGTGAGCTTGGTCCCTTGTTGAAGCACTACACATCTAATCTCTATCATAGCTCATCCATGGGACTCAGTAGATACTGATATTGACATGGTCGCTGCCGCCGCCAATGATGTCTGGAAAGAGCCTTGTTCGGTTATCCTTGGGATTCCTGGGCTGGTAGCATTGTCCTTGCTATGGTACTCATTATCTTTCGTCCACACCTGGGATGTGGCCTCATTCATATTGTACAGACGTACAACTTCACGAGCGGGCTTTCTGCGGATTGGCCTGCCGGAACAACCATAAATGGACATATTCTGTAAGAACCGCATCCACACCGCTCTTCAACTTCCCGCAACTGATCCCTYTGTCCATAGGAATTGGAAGATTGAAGGGAAGAGTGATTTCATTCCAGGATGCAACATCACGGATCCCAACTTTGAAAACTGGACCTGCGGACTCGTGCGTCTCCTCGAACTTCCGAAATCTAGTATAACTAAAATATTCTGTAGGAAGTAAAATTTACAGCCAAACGCCCTGGCATTGTGATTTTCTCTGTGATCGTAGTTGTCATTGTGAACTGTGAGGACTTGCTGTCATCTTCTAGCTTCACTTCCACTCAATTCACTTCACAGGGTTGTCGACAATCGCAATCTTCCTTGTTACAGGGGAAGCCATCCTTCTCCGACGTTCACATATCATCGAAGGCACAGATATCCTAGCTGTCTGTTTTGCAGCCCTCTTCGCTCTTCCGTCTGTATGTATTTCTGAGTTTCTGGCTGCGTCCTTCGTCACTAACGCTGCAACAGGTCCGATCCCTCCTTCCTGGAGCACCCACTCAATTTGGGGCTGTTATTGGTGAGCTACTCCTTTGTGTTTCTACGTACTTTGCCGCTCATGTCCTTCTCAGATCTGATTGGCATCCTTCCTAACGTTATTATCATTTCGCTATGTGTGAGTTTCATATCCAATTCTTCTGGATGCGAGTACTAAATGGACTACTTTCAGACAACGATCTTCTGTGCTGCAAAAATCAATAGAAGATTGAAGCAGGCTTACAACTCGTGATTTCGAGCTGAGTTTGTGTAGGATATATATTTATCTGTAGCCGATGTCGATGTTAGTAGTAATCTGAAACGGAACCATCCACCTTTGAGGATAGGACTTTTGAGCATTCAAGGTAGAATTCGGTGTAACTTACCTCCACTGACCATCACGTGTGGTGTCCAGAACTTACGGACGGCCACCATGTCGGTTAAAGAAGGGTCGCGCACCCCTTCAAGGTCGCCTACGCCAAACCCASTCGCTAGAGCATCCCCTTCTCGGCTTGCGATTCCACCCTCGCTTCGGTCTTCGCCCTCGCTGTCTAATCTCAGAGTCCATAGTACCGGCCACATAACCTCTGCCATGGCTGCACCCCCACCCGTACCACCACTTCCTATTCTTGATAGCTCAGCGTCTTCGGTCGTCAATATGGACATATCAGAATCAATACTAGTCCAGGATGATACAGAAGATGAAGGAGTTGGGGCATCAGGGCAAATCGACAGCGACGCAGGGAATGAGGAATCGAAGAAGTCACTCAGAGATCAGCTCAGGAAGACTTTAAACACCAAGCCCTCTAAACAAGGTGTGTATTCGAGTTCATCTGTACTCATGTTGGACTCATTTGCCATCGTAGAGCTTAGACCTCGAGTGAAGCCGCAGAAGGGTCCTGTAGAACTAAATGAGCAGTCGATAAGAGCTGGTAGACTTCATTCTTTATTCATAGACTCACACTACGTTGCTAACCTCCAGCAGCCTCAAGATACCCTCCTAGGGAATACTTCGTCTTGACCGACGCTGGCAAGCCCGTATATACCAGTCGACCCGACAACAATGATACCACTACTATCGGCATCATGCAAGCCTTAATATCTGTATTCGCCGACGATGGAGACAAACTCAGRTGTATCAATGCCGGGAGCACGCGAATCACCTTYTTAATGCGGTCMCCGCTGTATTACGCCTGCGCGTCCTCTTGGGGAGAACCCGAAAGTGTCGTGAGYATCATTCAGCCCGAAATAGACTCTTACCTGCTAAGAAAATACTTGTGAAGAAAGACACGCTCGCACCTGGAATATCTTCACTTGCAGATTCTCAGTATAGTTTCTGCTGCTCAGTTGCGTAAAATGTTCGAAAGGAGAGGGAACTTTGATCTGAAGAGGGTGTTGAATGGTAATTCGTCTCCTCGTTTGGCTGGACCTTGGTTTCTCACCGTCATCAGGCGCAGAGTCGTTCTTGACCTCCATGCTCTCCCGGTTAGAATTCGACCTGGCGATAGCCACGTCCAGCCTACATTGCATGCGACTCGATCCTTCTTTACGAAAGAAGATCGCAGAGGGACTAGTCCCGAACAAGATGAAGGTGTCTCATCCTTGCTATATTCCTACTACTCCAGCAGTTCATTAACGATGATATACAGGAAATCCTCTACGTTATCCTCGTTGCTCATGGGCGTGTGGTTACTCTCATTCGACCTAGACGACACTCCATTCATCCCGCAGGTAAACAGCTTCTCCCGTCTTCGGCACCGTTTCAGAACTAATTAGTCTGTGGGTAGATATCCATATTATACTCAACACCATCCAAACTCCCTCAATCTACAACTCCCCTGCATCAACTTCTTGGTTACCAATATGTTTACCCAAATTCAACCCCACCGGATTTGTAAATGCCTACGTCGAGTATTTGCAACGCCCGAGCGATGAGAAAGATTCAGAATCTGAGGAGAATCCTAGGACGATACCTGAAGACTCTGGAATAGCTTTAGTATGTATCAGTGGTGGCGGTGGAGAGTTCGACACCCTCAGAACCTGGTGCGAAGGTCTATCTCAGGTGAAATGATTTGCTAGATCCTCCATGCTTGAATAAGCTAACGTTGTCCTGGTAGAAACTTCAATCTGAGGGCACATTAGCTGCTTTGGTTGATGCTCCCTTTGCGTATCTGACTTCTGAACTGGGCATCCCAGGCCTTCGGCATTTCATCTATAAATCCCGTTCTACCGTACAAATCACAGCGCCCGCATGGGAGGATCCATATGAAGGCATCAATGAGAGACGACGGCTCATCACCCTCTACCAGATCCTCCATGACAACATCCATGCACGCTCGGGACAGGGGGAGACGTTGAAATTGCAGTATCTTCGAACAGACAAGGAGAGCGTATTAGGATGGGTGAGTCGTCTATCTTCGATTGCGTTCAGATGTCCGTGAACGAATAGTGCTATGACAGATAACACAACCTTTTGAACTGTACATAGCGCTCTCCCCAAGGTTGCCCAAGAGTGCTGCAGTGGGCGCTGCCAATGCTGTATCGAGATGGGTGAAGAAAGAAGAAGGCAAGCTATTCCTGCGAGATGCCCCCGTGTTTTGAGTAGGACGGAATATACCATCTTTGTAGATGTTTTTCTACTTTCCTTCTCATATGAGCTCGGGGCGTACAATGTTTTCTTCCGTGGTCGACGCATTCCATCACGCTCGAAAAGCCTATCGGGCATGTTGTATGTATACCATGGCATTCTTTGTACTCCCCTTCAGTTTGGCATCTGGCTTGGGTGGAGTGCCAATGCATGTGCCAGCTACAGCCACAGAAATCCCCCTTCTGCGGCAACCCTGAGATAGTGCATACCACACGGCAAGTATCAAAGTAAGCGACGTCACAGTTGAACAGCTGACCAGCACGGCTCAACTTGGACTCAGTTTCTCGCATAGTTGAACAGAACAAGATTGGAATTTTACTATTTGTCCAGATCCAGTCAAGTCTACCATCTACGAATTCGGTATAATACTGGGGATCAATTGGTAATCTTAAAATTGGGGCTGCGATTACCAGAATCGCCGAACACTAGATCGAGGGATTCAATCAGAAGGGGTCACAATGAGAAGCAGAAGAAAACACGTACAGACTATGAAGAATTCTCCCTCAAGACCTCCAGGGACGGTGAAGGAGACGTGCTCGTCAGAGATATCGAAATCTTTTGCAAGAGGGTGTTCTGGATTCGGGAGAAAGCGAGTTAAAATCCGCTCAATGGTATCTTGTTATATAGGAACTCGCCATTATTGAGGTTCTCGTTGGAGCTGCCAGGCGTTTCATGGCCAAGGACGACCCTCCCTTTCCGATTCGTCACGTCTTGCGGCATATCGCTTGCATCCCTAAAAGTGGTTTGGTATCATGGCCGCACACTACGCACAACAACTTATGATCTAACATACCAGATTACCTCAACGGTGTCTCCCGCCGTCCACACTGTCGAGGCGGATGGTTCGAGGATTTTGGGATTGTAAACTGAGCGTTTGATCTCAGATCTAGTGTCTACAGATCGTCTAGAGCGTTGACAGGGAAGACAAGCAGCACTGAAAACGGGCGTGGAGAAGAACAAGATAGCAGCGAAAGCGAGGAGGATGCGAGGGAAAGTGTTGAAAGTCATGACCAGCGTGATTTCGGATAGCAATGTGAAATGGTAATAGTAGTGGTATGGGACAGAAAGCGATATCGCTCTTGTTGCCTTTCAGTTGCCTTTATACCCCACTAGTTGAGCCCGGTTTGAAACTACTTTGTTTTCCGCCACATCTACACTAGGCAAATGGCGGCGTCAAAAGGCACAAAATTTGTTCAAATTTCTTGGGTTATTCGACTTATTGTGTTTAAGAAAGCCTAAAAGTACCCCTTCGCTTCGATTTATAGAAATTTAACGCCAGACAGAGAGTTTCACTGGTGGTCCGAGATGCGTGGCCCCGAGAGCGAGGATCGACGGTTGAATTGATGCGTATGTAATTATATCACTCACGTGGCTAGCACGGGCCGATAAACATCAGCCTCAACTGAATGGGCCTAGTTGTCAGAGTCTATATTGTACCAAACAAACACCACGCACCACCTAATTTGATACCCGGCCTGCGGTTCCGATCACACCCCGTATGCTGTACACGCTCAAGATAGTAT
>LBLO01001074.1:0-11804 GCA_004354395.1 Chondrostereum purpureum
ATACATCCGTCGCGCCAACCCACATAAATATTAGTTATGGATAGACCATCTCTAGTCACTGAATCTCTCACGAACTTGCAGGAATTTAATGAATTTATTAGATTAGATTATTACATAATGATGGACATCTACGGAAAGTTAGTATTTCAAATTTGAGGTGGGAGAGCGGACTCCGGTACACATCAAACCTCTTCTACTTCACCACGGGCAACGAGTTATTGTAGATGCGTAAATGTCAAGAGATATGAATAAATTGTGTTATTTGTTTTTGTTAGCGTCAGAGGAGAAAAGACAACAAAGATGTAAAGTAACTACACGTGTTTTGTTGAGGAAGCAACAATAGATGAGCCCGACTCATTGTTAAAATGGTAGTGAGCAACACCAAAAGAAATGTGTTAAAATTTACCAAGGACGTTGACGACTGAGCGAAGATAAAATGTTGAAAGTGAATTCTCTCGTGTTCGTGCCCGAGCCACTGAAAATGATGGGAGGTCATTGCCCCGAAGTTTGTCTGATACGGAAGCCGGATGATTTGGAAAGATTGAACAGATGTTCAATGGCAAAAAAGCAGCAATTGAATTGGAGAAGAAGGAGAAAGTTCAAGGGAAGCCCATTCTGATTTGCTTTGAAGAAAATAGTAGATTTTACCAGGAGACAACGTTCTGCGAAATTCTATTTCATTCTCGAATATTTTGGCCGCGACAGCTTTGCTAATGACAATGAGTAAGAGGAAAATGAGTCCGATGGAAGGAGATAGATTTAGATGGGATCATTCTCTTGATTTTCGGCTTGAAGGGAGCCGAATGAGATTGTCTAATTTAAGATTTGTGTACGCTGATCCGCTAGCTGCCGCTGCGCTGCGCTGATCAGTGGTCGCTGAATGCCGCCGGACCGGAGTTCATGCGGCGCTGATGAGGCGCTGATGACCTATATGTCGCTGGTGCGGTGCTGATGACCTATATGTCGCTGGTGCGGCGCTGATCCCTTTAGCAACTTTCCCCTCCCATTCCTGTTTTTTAGCAATATAACCATATAGCTACTCTGTAGATAGAATATGTATTATGTAGATATACATTTCTAACTTTCTAACATTCTGAGCAAGAAAACTAACATATTTGTACAAATCATTCATTCCTGGATGTCAGGCAAGTAGAGCTTCGCAAACAGGGATCAGTTATTGAGTATTATTTATAGGTAAGTGGATTCGGCAGCCTGMKCATCTTTGTCWTYRTTCAAAAGAGACGCGAAAGCCGGGGGAAAGTCGGTACTGATGTCAAATGCGTACCGGCGTCCATATCTGTGGTGTCTGGATAAGTTGATAAAGGTTCTTTAGAAAAGCGGAGGTGGTGGTAACCGGAAGAAAGACTTGGGATCATGTAAGCTGTCACAGCTTTCCAATATGGAAATTACACGTGACGGTTATGACAGGTAACAGGTTGCGATATGCAAGTGACGCAGAACTTGAACTAGAAAGCAGAATTAAACCACGAAATTTGAGCCTCTACCCAGTCTCTTCAATCCACTACGGAGAATATGATGTCTCTGGTCGCCAATAGACGTTCCACACTACATTCCTGACTTGAAAACGCTCCCATTCAAACGTGCACAAAAACAAGAATCCACTTCTCGCCAGGACAATAATACCTTCCACAGCAGTATGCACGACCTCGAGATATCTTCTCCAAACCGACAACATGGGTAGTCTCCTTTTTATCCTTCAGAAAATCTTTCAACAATCCGACTTCAATAAGGGGTGTAGACCCAAAGAAATGGAATCTGGTGGTCACATCGGGAGCGTTTGCGGTGGGATTCTGTCTCCAGAATGATGTCCACCTCCGGCGTGCTTCCTCGCTATGCTTCGTACGATAGTATTCGAGGGAGGATTGATAAAAGGCGATCTCTTTCGGTGTAAGATGGGCAGAGGGAACACAGATGCTCGCTGTATGATAGCATAAGTCCAGCCGTTACTAGAGCATTCTAGTAGGTACGTGCCTTGTCTCTCACTAGTCAGAATTTTGCAACGACTGCTATGAGAACGCCAATCATGAGACTGACAGTCTTGCGAGCAGTATCGGGTCAGTTGACAACCGCCACAGACCTGGACACAAAATTTCCTGTGGTTTTTACGGGGGCACTGTAAAAGATGATAAATGAGTCTCTGTAGGCAACTGAGCGAGCCAGATTTCTTGCCGAAGGGTTAGAACAAGCATGAAAGGCGCTTTTCCTGAATACATTCTCCACCATCTTCTGATTGTTAACAGCATCCTCGAGTCGAGTCCAATGAAATGCAAAGCTACTCCGTGCAAATGGCAGACCTCGTTCGCTTCGTTTGCGCTTGGCCTCTTCAACTGCTTTACGCAGTGCTCTATACACCGTGTAGTTATGACTAGTACATGCCAATAACCCAAGGGTGTCTTGTATATGCTTCGCAACACCGCGGAAAGCCTCTGTATCCCTCGCAGAAACCAACAATGGCTCTAAAGCGAATAGGAAGTGTATAAAACCCGCTCTGAGCCCCTGAAGAACATACCGATGGGCAAACTTCATTCCGTTGCAGATTAGCTCGATCCCAGTCTTTAGATGCCCGTCCTCAAGACGCACGAAAGAGTTGATCTCCAACACAATATTGAGGACAACAGTGGCGAGATGTTCAGATACGAACATCTTGAATATGCTCTCGTCATGACGACATAAGACAGCTATCAAGTCGAGGTGATCCCCNACACGCTCAGGGACAAACTCTGGATGGGAAGTAAAAAGTTCCTTGACGAGGCGAACTCGCCGAAGACAGAGCTGAGCAACATCCCTGCGTGTAAACCCTTCGATACAGCGGTAGAAGGTCGCGACAGGATTATGTCTACCAGGAAAATCGAGATGTAGACCTATAATCTTGGGTACTGAAGTCGGAATGAATCTGTTCTCTTCAGACTTGACCCACGCATAGAACAGATGTACGATGAGAGCTTCGTCTTCAATGATGAGACGGCCGATGGGTGTGTCCATCATCAGCACAAAAAGAAAATCGACTGCCTCGGCGAGGTGTATGAGCCCCCGTTGGTCAAGTCCCAGCGGTGGGTCATCAACGAGGCTCACAGTGCGAAGCCATTCCGCTGCCCAATTAGAGATAGCAGCCCAAGTCTTCGCGTCCATGAGAAACTGTACAATAAGATCTCTAGCATCCAAACGCGCAACATAGAGTGAATCAACAGCTTTCAGTGTGAAGAGACCTAGAATATCATCACGAGGAACAACGCGAGACGGTTTGGTGGCATAGAAGAGGAGAGTTTGGAGTAGGAGGGAGGTGGACTTCTTAGTGCCATACTTTTCAGATAGGTAACCAAGGCGTTGGATAGAAGATGATGCTACACCAAAGTCATCGGATTGGTATACATTTGAAGCTAGGCCTTCGCGGGTTATAATCTACATGTAGCCGTAGCTTAGTATAATATGCCGTCGACGGTGTGTTATATTGCCCACTTACCCGGTCTATTAAGGTGTTGGATGCTCTACTATGCATTCTGATTATCATAGGGGCGTCAGAAGCAGTTAAGAGGTGGATATTTGGGCTTACGGGCTTTCCGTGGGGAGGCGTTGTGAAGAACTGGTGAAGAACGTGGTCGTTGACAAGTTGTTCGTTCAGCTTAAGCGATTGATCGGACCGGGCAACCCGTACAATTTGTGGCGGGAATTCTTTTGCGACTCATTTACAGGAACCCTCATCAATGTTTTATATTGACATAARGATCTGGACGTTTTAAATTACATTCTACAGGAAGATTGAAAACAGTGTATTTCTCATGTCTCAATCCCTAGAATAAGCCAAGATTGAAGCAGAATGGGTATTATTACACCGAAAGCAAAAGAGATATAAATCTACCGAGTACATTGCACACCTACTTCAGCATGTACTCCCTGCACGCATCCAAAAGATCGTCTCTCTGATGCACACACACTTCCGATTCAAACATCTGCGGACCCTTCTTAACACGATACARATCCCTCATACACAACACATCCCTGTCGCCCCTCAAAACCTCTCTCCCTTTCTTACACTTCTCTCTGATATGCTTCTCCARAGCGCCAAGATGGTAGGGCGGGAAATATTCATGCATGTGTATCCGAGCGCCACATCCTGAGCATCGGACAGTGTATGGGCGGGCGGTACTTTTCACTGCACCGGGATAACGTGCGAAAGCTTTGAACCGCTCCATAATGAATGGAGTATGGTCTGGATAARGAGGTAACGGGAATTTTATGTAGTAGCAATTGTTGAAGATTTGTGGCGGTGACACGTCCTTTGCGCAATTGGGATCTTGTTGTAGTGTTGATCGAACWACCACGAACTATCGTTAAGTAAAAACCCGCACCCGAAACAAAGAGACTCACGATCGTATAGCAGGCATCTTGAAGGTAATACAATAAGTGGCTCAATCACTGGCAAGAAGGGGCCAGTGAACTGTGAAAGTTTAAGTAGACGGAACGGAATGTCTTCCTTTATATACCCCAGGACCTTAGAATAAACCGAACTAATATGCTCCCTTTGTTCGTGAGTACGAGTTAGGCTGAATTAACGTCCGAAAATGGACTGTGAATGGCCGCACACATCCTTTGTCGGACCCAATATGCCAGATTAAAGGAGTTCCGTGATGATATACGGTACACCAGCAGTTTCCCGGGGTCAATTAACGTCGGTGAACAAGACCATAAAATAATGTGTTCTAAAGATATGTGTGCAGAGGTCAGAACATATATAGATATCACAGCGACATACATTCGACCAGAACTGACCCCAGGACACCATTTGACTCCGTCTCACTAGCCATACACGCACGAGTGCACAGGGAGGTCAGATTATACGATATCGCAAACATGATGTGTAAGGAGCCAAGTCTCCGACGCTGAGTTTCTGCATTGATATTGGTTCCTGCAGTCGAATTCGAGACAACGACGCTATTCTCTTCATTGTTCCGCTATGAGAGTACAACATACTATGTAAGAAGTCAATATAAAATGACAGATATCAGAGAATAACAGCGCACCAATATCTATTACATATACTACAGACGTTTGCCCACTAAGATTGTTCGTAACGTACATCCACGATTCGTCTTGACGTGAGCTGAGTTGACACAGGCTGTCCGTCAAAAAAAAAACACCCTCCNTTGCGCGCACAAGATCTTCCATAGACATACATATAGCGTTCACCGGAAGACGCGACTTTGACGCGACTGGAGGATTCGAGGTGGTGGATGCGAAGGAAGACGTTAGAGCACGTGTCACCGGACCGAACAACCCGATCTATTAAGCCCGGAACTCGGTTCCTGTCTCCCACGTTCAACTACCATCTCAACGCAGATTATTTTCTTGAGGATACTTCTAATACAGCCTTATAACCAGGACTAAGAAACGGGAGATGGAATTTCTTCACTGGGGCGTGTCTCTGGTCAATTTGTCGAAGGGACTGTCACGGGCCTAGCTATAGTAAACGCCGCAGAAAAAGAATGCATGCAGATCCTCTATTGACCTGATAGAGTCACATCTGTGAACTAACTTCGTTTTCAGTAATATACTGGTAAGCATAATTGAACCAGATGCGCTGTGCGACTCATAATTCTTCTCAGATTGTACACCGACACATGCATTGAATACCACCTATGCCTCTCCAACAACTCGTTATTCACGAATAATGGCCAATATTCCCTAACAACGGAATGAGATGTTTCACAGCCCAGATAGGGAAGCTCTTCGTTTAAGGTTGGCATCTTATCATCGACTGACAACTCTTTATTCACAATTATCGGGCAGTAATCCTCAGCAACTTTGATGGAAGTCCTCCAGGATGCACTGCCCGCGACTGTGCAGGGAACGTAGCGCGGCTCTGTCTTATTTTTGCCAAATGGTGTGCAGCTCGCGTTACTTGCTGCAGAGCCTACACAAAGTCAAAACGTACGTTCCNGTGATACGTCAGGTTCACTCACATTTCGGGKGAAGGCTTGACTTTATCACGTCTTTACATCTGTTTCTCGACCCCTCGTTTGCATGGGGAGTCTTGTACAGTAGAAGGTTCCCTATTGGGCTTGATAGAACGTGAATGAATCGATTGATGTGGTGATTCACCTATGGGATCTAAGTATCTCAATTCCCCCGTGCCTCCAATTCCCTATCCTTTTCCTCTCCGTTTTATGTTGTCTTTTCGGGCGACTTATATTATCACACCACGGTTTTCTCTGCGCATTCTTTCTCTTTCTTTGCTGCCACCTTCGACAAAGGACGCTCTTTCGGGAACTGTTCTCCGTCGAAGAACCTCTTGGCTAAAACCAACAAGGGACGCAAGACATCGTGCAAACGAGAAACACACTATAACGCTTGCCTTGCACGTAAAACGAGGCTTCTCTCGCGGTCATAAATGACTCTCGATCACTACCCAACATTTGGTTTCAGACGCGAAGAACCGAGGCTAGGGTATATAAAGACACTTACCATCGGCCGGTTTCTTTCCTCACCCCCACCACCACCGAGCCATGCTCAAATTGCTAGCCACGCTCCTTGCCATTCCTTCAGTTCTTGCTTATAACCCCACATTCCCTTACGGTACCGAGAAAGTCAGAGGAGTTAACCTAGGTGGTTGGCTGGTTCTAGAGGTACGCTACGTCTCTGCATGCGCGGATTCATTGGTCTAATTCTTGCTGGTAGTCTTGGGTCACACCTACTTTATTCGAGCGTACAGGTATGAGCGTTGTTCAACAAGCGGCACTATTCCTCATAGGCGTTATCAGGAAACGACTTGATCGTCGACGAATACACGTTCGGCCAATATCAGGACCACGATGTCGCCTATAGCATGCTTAAGGAACACTGGGACACCTGGATCACCGAGGAGGATTTCGCTGCTATCAAGGCTGCGGGGTGCGCTATCGAAACATGTCTACTTTACCTATCACCACTGACAGTCTACGTACTAGGCTCAATCATGTACGCCTGCCGATCGGATATTGGGCGTTCGAAGTCAGCGAAGGAGAGCCGTACGTACAAGGTCAACTTCCGTACCTCCAGCAGGCGGTAGACTGGGCGTCCAAGCACGGTCTCAAGGTCCTCATTGATCTCCACGGTAGGCGTCACATCCCATCCATCTTGGTCATCTTTCTCATAGCAGCGTAGGTGTCCCTGGAAGCCAGAACGGGTTCGTTATCTTTCACTCCACCTTTTCGACAGCAAGTTAACCTTAGGTAGGTTCGACAATTCGGGCCAACGGTTGGCTGCACCGTGAGTCTTCTCGCGCTCTTCTCGGTCGTGGACTGATGTTTCGGGCAGAACTTGGCACACCAAACAATCCAATATCGATCGTTCGTCATGGGCCTTTCCAAAACTACTACCCATCTCACATCTTGTTAGGGTCCAACGCCGTGATCAAGAGGCTCGCAGATATGTTTAAGGATCAGGCAGAGACCGTCTCTGCCATATCCCCCTTGAACGAGTACGTTGGCGATTACCCTCCTGTCTCAGGGATATCAACTAACATGATGTTTAGACCGGCTGGTTTCCGTGGCCAGGATCTCCTCAACACCACTAAACAGGTCCGTATTATTGCTCTTTCAGAGCACATCCTCCCTTGACGTCGTTGCTACAGTTTTGGCTAGACAGCTATGAGAGCCTTCGGTAGGTTTTGTTGCTTCGTGGTATGTCATAGCTCATTGTCGTTCACAGGTTCCCTTACGGCTCTGATCGCGAAAGCAACATCCTCGTCGGCCTCGCCGATGCCTTCCAAACCCTAGATGATTGGTCTGACTTCATGGTGGATCCCCACTATACCGGTCTCGCGATGGATAGCCACGTCTATCAGATCTTTACTGACGGCGTGAGCATCGTCTTCCTCTATCCCCTCTGTCAACTACTGATATATGAACTCCAGGAAAATGCTATGTCATGGGATGAACACATCAGGGTCGCGTGCACCAAAGGCGACCGCCTCGCGAACTTCCACATGCACACGCTCATTGGAGAATGGACACCCGCTGCCACGGATTGCGCTAAGCACCTGAACGGACGTGGGATTGGAGCGCGGTACGATGGGACGTATCCTGGGTCGCCCGCGGGAGGTGTGGGGAGCTGCGCGGGTATGACGGGGTATGCGAGGGATTTCAGTCCGGAGTATAAGCAGTTTTTGAGGAAGTATTGGGAGGCGCAGACGAGCCAGTATGAGAAGGGGAGTGGGTGGTTGCAGTGGACGTGGAAGGCGGAGAGTGCGGATGAGTGGTCGTATCAGGCCGGGTTGAATGTGAGTTCCTTGTTTGTTTTTCGTGATGATGAGGTGCGGTGTCTGATGTGATTGAGTAGAATGGATGGATTCCGTGGGATCCTACGGATAGAGACTATCCTAATATCTGTGCTTGAGGGGTGGGGTTATTCTATTCGGGAATTATTTAGTTTACGGTCATTACTATTATATCTACTACGCTCATTTCTATCGTATTTGCTCTTATATCCGTGCACTGTGCAGGTTTCCTCTCAGCGAGGTATGTTGCCCTGTTCATCATTGCGCAGCTACTATTCAGAACTGCAATGCGTTTATCCAGCTACCCTTGGCACCTCCCAAGATTGACATAGCGACTTGAGCCAGAAATTGAATGTGATGCGGTATAGTGTTTGTGCGATAGAAGACTAGTCACCCACAAAATCGATTTTGTATTCTGACCACAAGAATCGGAGGATTGATTGTTCTACGAAAGGACATACATTACATTGCTACGTATAAGTGAATCATCTCCATTCCAGATACGAATCGACCATACACCAAGTTCAAGTGGTTGTCTTCGGAAGGTGGGGTATCGGGACTGATGATATTGTTCGGGTCTTGGGTCGCGAAATATTCCGTTTTCAGGTGAACTTCGAGGGATGGTGGGAAGGTTTGGTGGTTGAATACCATGACGAAGTCTGAGTCCGGCCCATGCAGTCTTCGAATGGCTGCGATCTTTTCTGTTTTTATGGTGGTGATCTCGGAGCTTGTGTAACGGAATCGGATTAGCCATTCGTAGAATGCTCTGTCTTTTCGGGATAGTGAGATGTGAAGGGGGTGGGTGCTCTCTGTCCGAGGAAAAGGTAAGTAAGTGCACGATGAACCATGCATTTTATTTGCATACCAGTGCGACGTTGGACTAAGAGACTGCATTTGTCTTTGTGCTGTTTCCACATTGATGACTGGCATTCCGTAGAACAGTATGGAGTTACCATACACTTGCTGCATAGTCTGAAATGCACATGGTTATATTTGGCTCCTTTGGGACGACACTGAAGGACAGACATGGTTCAAAATTGTTGGTGAATAGGGGTTACAACTCTTACCGAGGGATTCGAACAGCTCAGGATAGCGTGTTGTCTAAACCTTTGGATATCTTCTTTCCCCAATTTGAAGGCCCTATCCACCGTCGCCCATGCTTGTCCGCATAACGTGTGTAACAATGGAATACCTCTTTTTCCAGCATCATGACGGGAGGCCGCAATGTCATCCAGAGTCTTCAGAACACACCGACTGATAGTATAGTTGTGAACGTGAGATATAATAAGCGTGAGGATTTTCATAACCAGACGCGAAAGGTCCTGTTGCTTCTTCTTCTCTAAAATTTTGAGAAGGGGCTCGAGTGCCACGACCAGTCGTAGAACCCCGGCTTTCAAAGCTGCGACGAGGTATGTTGGATGAGTTTCGCAGGCCTTCAAGATCAGTGTTACTCCGAAAAGTATCCAAACGGTATACGCCTCTTGTAGTTCGATGCAGAGGAGGTACTTGACGAAGATGCCAGACGTCCCATGGAGGATGAATTGATCCTCTATCGCCTGATTACGATGACCCAAACCAGCGATCATGGAAAACATGAGGTATGTGTTGAAACTGGTTATTGAAGGGGTAGATTCATATTCATGTATAAGCCATATATGTCGAAGGCAGACCTGTGAAACCTCTGCGTAATTTCCGCCGAGAACGTCTGTGAACGCAGTGACGAGTTGCGGACCTCTTTCATTGAACGCGACCACGGAGAAAACAATCGGAATCGCCTCTGTAATGTGCTTTTCCTCCTCTGCGGAAAGCCAGATGCGAATGAGACCGGCGAGAACCTCGGGAGAGGATACTATTTTGTCTGCAAATGCTGGCGACACAGATGCCAACGTATAAAATCTATCCGGGACTGTAATCATCCACATAAGTAATTGGGCTCGTTCTTCGACAGCAAATAAGTCATTGTTAGATACTGCCGAGATTGCTTCGAATGTCCAATGGGTTACCACCTCCCAGTTTTCATCGTCATGAAGAAACCGCTCGAATGCGCGAACGCCCGGATCGTTGGGATGAGTATTGTCCAGTGCCAGATACAAAGCGAACGTGGATGTGAACGCAAGAACACACGCGTACGGATGGCGAAGGTCGCAAGTCATGTAATAGTACATGACGTTGAGAAGAACCTCGAAAGTCCTTTCTCCTCGAAACTCTGCGGCTAGCTGTCCAATTCTCTTGATTGCAGTCATCCCAGTGGTCTCAATCACCACGGGCAAGGAATTATTGTAGATCCCAAAATTCCTATTAATGTAACTATGTTGTGTTATTTGTTTTTGTTAGCGCCGAAGAAGAAATAACAACAAAGATTAAAWRTTAACATTAGTTTTCTGTCTTTAATCTGAATTTTCTCTTACAGTAGCAATGCTTAATTTCAGACCCCAAAGTGATTGGAAAAAACGGCGCCGCAGCTACGGGGGCTACGTAGACCGGGGTCGGCTACATTACCTTCTATTGATCCCTGATGTTCTTGCCTGTAACTCTTCTACATAGCCACGTTGCAATCATGTTCCGTCTCTGTTTTTGGCCCAAGACACGCGCGATAAATCCAACACAAATACTCACATTGTCATCTCGAATGTTCGTAGACGAATGTTATTATTAGTACACAGGTTGCTTTCAGTTTAATAATATTAATAATATTGGGGTGCCGCAATGTCTCTAAGGCCCACGGCGGATTAGTCAGCGGACAGCCACTCCAGAATTGACCGAAGGTGTTTTGGTTGCTACTAACCCCGGGTAAAAACCTTTGGCTGTTTTGGTTCCATACTCAATCTGTACCACATATTTCCTTCTATAAATGCTAAAAAATACTCACTTAATGCAATGCATTTGGTATTCAAGCTTTAAACGATGTTCGATCAAAATGGGATGGCACAACTGTCACTTTGAGCGCGTTTGTCACACAATGTCACTCAATCAATGTCACTCAGAACCTCGCCATCGCAGACGACATAGAAAGTTCAAATTTTCTCCGTTCACCTTAATTCTTGAAAAAATAGAGTTCCCGTATCATTATCTTGGATATGGCCTGTCAGATTTTTGAAAATCAAATTTTCGAATTATACACCGCAAAAATGCAGATATCAAAAATCTGACAGGCCAATCTCTAGATAATTACTTCAAGATTATGCTCCCAAATTTTGGGAGCAATAGATGAAGATTGAGACCTTCTGTGCTTTCTCGACTACGTCGGTCAATTTCTGGCTTCAGACTATGTTTTTGTCAACATATACAAACAAAACCRAGTTGGCGGACATTGCGGCACCCCAAGAACATGCGTGGTTACCCGATATGTGGGTCGGTTAATTGCCCGCAAGCCAGATCGGCATGTTTGTACATGTTTGGCTTGCGCGAAAATGATACCCCGCCATGTTCCTCCTTGTCCTGCTCTAGCATGTACATATTTCTTCTAACTTTTGCAGAGGAATCCCTTGATTATACATATCTTAATCATGGCCCAAATTCTCAGATTTTCGGT
>LBLO01001075.1:0-11799 GCA_004354395.1 Chondrostereum purpureum
AGTTTCGTCAGTGGTTTGTAACTCAATCTCAAGAAGAAGTACTGTCTGACCACAAGTTTCCCGAACGTACCGGGAAATACCACTCGCTTTGGAAGCAATCATTGAAATATTTGTAACGGTGGAAAGCCAGACGGCATTTTCTGACCCTGTTTACTAGATNCTCGTGCACGTGTTTTGATAGCTGAAAGATAGATGAACTCGTGAAGATGCAACGGGGGCGTTAATACTGACTGATATGCGAACAAAATTACGATCGACCAGTGCACTCCAGTCAGGAGACAACTATATACTTACATTCCGTGACCTGCCTACCCAGCAGCAATGCACCACAAAGTCTTGGACGCAGAATATAATACACAGACACGATGACTTTCAAAAGATGGACGGAAGTACATACATGCATCTAAGCTTTTGGTTTCGGCTTCACTTCGTCCCCTACCTTCCTCACCCGAACGCTCGGTGTATATTCTGCCTCCTTCGCCCCAGCTTGCCCTTGATCCCATGTATATGAAAGTGCAACAGCTAACCTAGAGAACAGGCACTCGAAGATTAGAAATGAGAGAGGGGCATTAATCATATATGCGACTCACTTTGTTCCATCGCAATTGAACCCAATGCTCGCCACAGGAGCATTGTAGCGGGGATATTGTCTCAACCGTTTCTTCGTTACATGGTCCCAGACGGACACTGTGCGGTCTGAGCCCGCTGATACGAACGTGTTATACCTGACGACAACAACGGTCAATGCGCGCACCGAGAAATACATAGAATGGATTACACAGGGTGGAATGCCATGGCGTTTACAGGCCAAACGTGATCGACACCGTCAACAGCCTCTCGATGGCACTTGAACGCGTACTTTTTAGCCTGGACTTCCTTCGAGGGGTCAAAGTATTCTACAGCAATTCGTCCTTCGACTGATGCTGTAGCATATCCTACATAAAAAGGAATCAACACACTTTAGTACAGGAAAAACAATATGGCAATCTCACCCTCTCCGTTGTGCATGCAACTTAAACTTCTTGTCATGTATTTCAAACTACTTTCCCTCTCCTGCTCTGGGCCTCTCGATATGTTTCGGAGATCATACACGTGAAAAAGTCGCGAAGCCATGGCCACCACGAGCTTCCCGCCTTGCTCTGCCAAATCCATCGCGTAGACGCGTTCTGGCAAATTTATTGTGTGGGTATTGANTTTTTCTGCACGGGGATCCCAAAGTTTGATGGTGCGGTCCCAAGAGGCGGAGATAAGGGAGTGTAAGGAAGAGGAGTAGCAAAGTGCGGAAACAGTGTCTGTGTGAGAACCTAATGGTGTGGATCTTTCATTTGCAATGTCAATGCTATAGGAATTCACATCCGTTAATTCATAACTTGGAGATGGAGAAAAGATATATTGGAGACTAACTGTCTTACACCGGCATCTAAACCTCCGCAGAATACTTTCTGGCCATCGTCTTGCCAGCAACAATCTAATATAGCAGCCCGGTGGTCAAACTTCGCGCGTTGATCAGACTGTTTCCCCGTAGTCTCATTTCCAACATCGTATAATCTGACGGTCTATAGCTGATAGATTAAACTTCCTGTTGCAAGTGCACTCGGAAAACACTGCTCACTTACAGTATCCCAACTAGAAACAAGTAATAAGTCTGGATCAACAGGGGAGTATCTGACTTTTGAAACACTATCAAAGGGTGGTGAAGGAAGTATTATTTCGTCTCCTGAGGCTGTATGACTGTAAGCCTAGTAATGGATGTTGTAGAAAGAAAAGTGCTCACAAGCCATTTTGTGAGGGATGATGGTTGAGGTAAAGATGTGTACGTAAGGTTACGCTAGTGGGACAGAAAATTGGAATGAGTCATACTCAACTCTCAACACAACTGGAATCTGTCAAAATAACTAGCTCCCTTCTCTGGGAACCAGATAATACATTTCGTCACTCGCGGGAAGTGCTCGAAGTCAATTTCTGGGGCTTCGACTAGAACCACTATTGCAAAGGTTCTCTGCAGACAGTGTTCATGGTGTAACGTTCAAACATGTTGAGTTGTGGCCGTGAGGATTGTTCATTCATAGCCTTGGAGTAATGGAATATGGGAATATAACATAGCTTTATGAGGGAGCAGAGAACGCTGCAACATTAAGCGCATAGGGCCGCCTACCGTCTGCTTTATTCAAGCTACAGAGGATGAATTCCAGGTGTGAACGCTYTAACTATATATTCTTTCGCTATGCCACCAGCAAGTTGCTTTCTCCTTGTTCTCATTCCGCTGTCTGATATGTGAAAACTCCTCTAGATATGGTCTGTTCAGAGCTTCGGCTAGCTTCATCGGTTCCTCCGTCAGAACTCCACCATCTGCACCACTATTCGATCCTATCGTTGACCGCTGTATTTCTCGTTTTCTATTCATGGGGGCAGACTGGTTCTCGTCTGCTTGTTCCAGTCTTGAGCAACCATTTCACTTTTCTTCAGACGTAAAACATGGGCCATTGCATGTTTTTTGACCTCTTTGGCGGCCCAAAATGGCCAACAATGCCACTTCACACATATATAAGAGGTGGACCCGCTCTACCTCTCACTAGATCCAACCATGACCCATGTCAACGATCTCCCGGACGACGTTCTGTCGATTATTTTCGTCATCACTCATAATGACAAGCCACTCAGCCATCAGGACGACCCATGCCACGGACTCGAAGTTCCCTTGCTTCTGAGCCAAGTATGCACCGATTGGACTCGAGTTGTGGAAAATACATCAGAGATGTGGACCCGAATCCGCGTTAACACTTCCAATATCCATCAGGTGTCGCCTAACAATACGAAAGCTCTTCAGGCTTCCTGCGGACGCCCCCTCAAGTTGTCCATGGCTTTACATGGTGGCGGGCAGAATCCGCCTGTGCATCGTCATTTTACCACCATTCTTCGGGAGTGGGTAGAACATATCGACCGATGGGAAGAGGTCTTTCTAGACATCCCGCTCAGGATGTATTACTTCTTTCCCCATTCCCTGCAAGGCCAGGTGGCACCAGGGATATTCCAATTCCCTAAAGACTTCAAGATGCTCCGCGAGATATCTCTGTCCATGACAGAGGAGACTCCGCGTATGGATTTCGAGGTCGCCGCTCTCACTTGCCCTCACTTGACATTACTCACGCAAAAGCCGACCCCAAACTTGAAGATCGTTCGGGTGGACACCCACACTTCTGGTTTGATGCATGTCGACATTCCCAAGGACGCCACTCTCGAGCTCTTTTCGGGTCCTTTATGGGACGAACAATCCCTCAGCTCTCTCGAAAGTCTTAACTCTCTTCATATTGTCCCAGCGTCATCGTTTCCTTCGAGCCTTGGCTCTATGCCACAGCTGAAGGTTTTGGACATCGCGTTATTCTCCGGAAACAGCTTCAACGTGAGCTACTTCGAAGGCGCCGAACTACCCTCGCTTGAAAGTCTCTCACTTACGACCGTCCAAACTAGTCGCGGACAGTCGTGGCTATTCGAACCACAGAGGGTTCGACTTAAAGAAGACTTCGAGCGAGGAGACCTGGGATCTAACCTTACCCACTTTACGCTCTACACTACAGGCTCTATCTATGTGACACTCATTCCTGTACTCGCATGTATGCCTAACCTCGGTCGACTGGCTCTTTGGGCAGCCGGTGAACCTGTTGAATCAGACCACAGGTCTAGCATCATCGACGACATGGTTATTCTGGAACTTACGCGCAAGCCAGATCACTTCATCGCTCCGTCGCTCACCTCACTCGTGTTGGGTGGGTCCTTGGACATGACACTTGTACTGGATCTCATTCAATCGCGAGTAGACGTGCCGAGGAAGTATCGTCCTAGCTGCTTTAGGGATATCCAGCATCATATTCTTGAGCAAGTCTGGCGCCCGTACAGCTCTGCAGTCCAGCGGAGAATCCGAAGGATAACGGACCGATCGGGGATCAGCATCACCAGTAGTGTTCAAGCAGGTACTTTTTTAGCGTTATAGACCCCCGTTTATGTTGTTTCAGTAGAATTATCTTAAACAATAGGTTCTAATCATCACAAGCACTTGCCATATCATAATCCTGAGCGCCACAACGCGCAATGTCGCCTGGCACGTGAGTGTGACTGAATTACCCGTGTAAAATGCTAGGTGTGACCACGCGTTCTTTGTGCTCTTCCTTCCATCACGACACGTCGGTGGACGCGACCTTTCTTGAATATAGTCTGCATTTCCATCATAAATGTCTCTTTTAACTGGTGTGCGGACAGTGAAAGATCCAATCCACGACCAGAGTGAGCTGGTTACCCAATGAACCTTCTGGCAATACTAACATTCTTGACGAAGTTCCTTTAAGCAGCAGGGTCTGCACATTCATAGACACGTAAGGCTGATAGACGTTGTTGGATACCTGTCAACTTAGTATCAATTCTCAGAAAACAATTCCAACGTTTGCGACACATTAAGCAGCTCGGAACGACATATTTTGTATGGCTTGGCGCATCGCACAACCGTCTAGAACATTGCATAGGTACCGTTCGTATTGCTCGTCAGACTCATAATAGAGGACTGAATCGAAATAGGGGTCGCATATCTCGCCAGACTAGTTGCTGAGCAGCTACAGCGGTCCCAGCCAGAGCTCGGCATCACTGACCGTGACATCGAATGCGTGGAAATAGCGGGACTATGCCACGATCTTGGGCACGGGCCTTGGTCGCATGTCTGGGACAGTCTCTTTATGCCGAAAGCACAGTCTGTTGGTTCGCCACATTTTATCATCCACACGACTAACCTGATACATCGTAGACCCAACTCTGAGTGGAAACACGAAGAAGGATCAAATCTCATGTTTGACGCGCTCGTCAAGGAGAACGAGATCCCTTTAGAGAAGGAAGATGAGATGTTCATCAAGGCTCTCATTCTCGGTGACTCTTCTCAATGCTCAGTGTAAGTAAACCGGTATCCGTTCGAATTGGACCTCATTTCCTTGTGTATAGGCTCGAGAAGTCATTCCTCTTCGACATTGTTGCAAACCAACGAAACGGCTTAGATGTTGACAAGTACGTGTTTTGTAGTAGCGAGGAAATTCTATTAATACCGTCATCCAGATTCGACTACATCTGTCGTGATTCGCACATGATCGGAGAGCCTATGGGAATCAATTTGCGCAGGTACGTCGTCCCCCCGCAGCCATTGTATCGCCTCTTAAAATGTGGCCACAGACTCCTGCAATCGGCTCGCGTCATTGACAACGAGATCTGCTATGATATCAAGGATATTAACCAGATCTATGAAATATGCTACACGCGGTTCAAGCTGCACAAGATGATATACAACCACAAAACAGGTCCGTGTTTTCTCTGTCCTAGTGGTAATACCCTGATGAACATGTTCGGCAGCTAAGGCTATTGAGCATATGATTGTCGACGCTCTTCTTCTCGCAGACCCCATCCTTAAGATCTCAGAACGCGTCTATGACGCCAAGAAGTTCCTTCATCTCACCGATGGCCTCATGGAGCGTATTGAAGAATCGGAAGATGAAGTAAGGCATTCTCTTATTACCAGCCTTGTCCTTTTATCTGACTCTATTCTAGAGCCTTCGCAAATCACAAGAGATCTTCGACCGCATCCGGGTTCGCGACTTGTACAAGATGGTCGACTATAAAGTTATCCCGTACAAGCTTCGTGAATTCATGGAGAAGAAGATGACACCCGAAACGATATTCAATGCGATCAGCAAGGCTTCTCCCCAGGAGGATTTATCTGGTCTTAGCCCTGACAGGATTATTGTGGATATGGCTACGATGCATTATGGGAAGAAAGAGAAGAACCCGCTGGATTTCGTCAAGTTCTACTCGAAGCTGGATCTTGACAGTGTGTATCTTCGTTCTTGTCATCGTCCTCCTTCTAACCTGCCCATTATATAGGTTGTAGTCTTGCTCAAGAAGGCGACTATAGTATGCTGATGCCTTCATGCTTCGCCGAAGTTATGTTGCGGGTGTACACAAAGGATGTTCGGTACATCTTACATTTCATGTTCGTTGCCTAACACCAANGCTTACACCACTCCTAGTTATTTCGCTGTCGTCCAATCCGGCTACCGTGCCGTGCTTGCCACACTTGAAGTTCGCGAAGATGGCGAAACAGAAGACGAATTTGCACCCGCACCTGTCCCGAAGGAGCCGACACCACGGTCGAGGAAACCCTTGAGCAGGACATTCTCGAACAACAGCTTTACTACCATCGCCCCTGGCAGTCGCCCACCACATTCTTTCAGGGGCGTGAAGAGAGAACGAGCGAGAGATGGGAGTAGGAGCCCAGTTTCCAAGAAACGCAGGGCAGGGCATTAGGAGGAGGTGAAAACTGAGCGCCTGTTTGAGTTTTTTCTTCGGTAGAATATATTTTATTAGCTTTTAGAGAATTACCGTACAGTCTATACACTACACTGGATTAATGTTCCATGATCACATACTAGGACGGAAGGATCCAATGTATCTGCGCCTTTCCGTGAGACTACCACCACTTAGATGTTTGACCCAGAATCCGAGTCTATTCCCAAACTCGTTAGCATTTGTGTTGTGGCCCGATCATCATGAGACTTGCTGTGGTGTTTCATTCTGTCAACTCATCTGCCATAGAGAACAAGACTTGGTATGGGATTCATTCCAAACATCTTCTGGCTATGTATTGAGATGCCACACCCAGCATAGACGTCAACAACATCATCATCGTCATAAAACAATCATCAAGAGTGCTACAAACTACTGCTCAAAAACGTGAAACAAACATACTACCTACAGAGAAACAAAGCACTTTTGGATCTTCTTCTACTACAAACTGCTGAAAAGAAATGGAGACATATGTCCGTATGTACATAGAGTGGAAGGCGAATGGGTAGGTATAGTAAAAATAGTAATGTATCACCGACTAATGTGAAAATATAATGCTAGAGCCGAAAGGAGAAAATCGTAACATAGTGATGTGGAGGGGGATGGGGGGAAATGCAAAGTGAACAGTTTTCTCAATCTATGTGTGTCCGAGAAAGTGAAATAGGATGTGGATGAAGATAGATAAGAGATAACAAGACCAACAAGAAACCCGTTTAATTTAGGCCCAACAGNAAGGCATGGAAAGGATGAGGTGGATACATTCGCTCCTCAATCCTCCTAGGAACCCGAGAGAGATGAAAAAATAGAGCACGATCCGAGGGGRAGGGAGCAAGGTGGATACATTCTCTCCTCAACTCCCTGACCCCCGATCGTCAGCTGTCGTCTAGCCACACGAGACCCAAGATAGAGAGGGGGGGAAATGGAGGGGGACTGAGGTGGATACATACGCTCCTCAGTTGAAATCGTGAAAGGGTGGTTGATAATTTAGTTGAGCCACTCATCGTTGAGCAGTTCTTTAGCGGTGGCGCGTTGTTTGGGGTCAAGGTTCAAGCAACGACCAATGAATCGAGATGCCTTGACAACCTCGTCCTCATGCATGACACCCTGCCACAGGGATCTGAGGGTGTCCTCGAGTGACGTCTTGCGAAGATAGTGCTCCAGGCGAATTTTTCCTTCATACCAAGTTCAGTTTTCGTCTAAGCGGACATACAGCGAGGTACCCACCGGGCGCAACAAGCATCTCATGGGAGCGCTTTCCGTGACGGAAGAGCTCTTCGGGCAACTCTTGGTCCATGTAGTTCATCATCCAAGCAAGATGCAACATGTCGGCGACTTTTGGATCCGCGTGCGACAGAGATGGGTCGAACCGAAAGCGGAAGAGAGCACGCACGACAAGAAGCTCGAATACCTGATGAGCGACAAGATAAGACACCCTGCAGGAATACTCAAAAGGTTAAATAAAAAACTTGCAGTGCAGCCGAGCGCCCATACATCCACGGCCGTTGTGACATTAGGGTAGCCAAGGATGACCTCTGGAGGTGTGAGGGCAATCGATCCTAGACTCTCATGGGTAATCTTGTCAACCCAATTGCCTGTGAAACCCGGGAGGTGAGCACCCACGAAAGTCCACCAATGAGAAACTAGATGTTACCTGCTCCCAAGTCAGCCAAACAAACACGAACAGAGTCGAGATCCCTGAGCTCCGGTGTGAGAATGGGCTGCGAGATAGGTTCTCCAGACGCCGTCTCTTTTCCACCATCGAGGAGAGACTCAAGGCCTACGCGCGGGAGGTGCAAGAGCACGTTTTGAGGCTTAATGTCTATGCGGAGATATACACGTCAGAGATCGTTACTACACGGTGATGATAACTTACCACTGTGAATGATGCCACACGTAGAGTGGATGTAATCCAGTGCAAAGAGGAGCTGGCGCGTGATGCTCTTGACGATTGGCACAGGAAGCGCTGCCCTTCGTCGGCCGAGGACGTTCGACAGTGGGGGACCCAAAGCGTCAGTGACCATGCATCCATGGGTCCCGTGCATGCTGTTAATGTCAAAGCCTATCTCGGGACGGATGTGGAGACAGTGTTTCCATCCCGGAGAAGTGGTCGTTCGAGCTTTAATAGCTGCCGCGTCGTCGGGAGCTTGAGGTCGGTGAGGAGGTTCACGACCGACAGTAACACGTAGAAGGAAATCTAATTCCTCCATGGGCTCCATCTCCGCATTTGAAGCATGAGCGGTGAGAATCTTAAGAGCAACCAGAGATCCATGGCTAAAGCAAAGGTTGAGCAAAACTTCAAATAAGCGGAAGGAAAGAAGCATGTATTATGTTTGYCACCCCARAGTTGCAGGATGACAAGAGAAATTCAACGGGCATCCCCGTTAACAAAATGAAAGTGGAGCCCCACAAGATCTATACGTCTACCGCATAATGCGTTGAATCCAGTGGAGACGATATATCCTTCAATACCCAACAAGATATGTCTGAGACAACTCGTCACAAAATTCCGAGAATCTCCTCAGAAATTGTGAACGTGAATAACGAGGATGGCTAATACGACAGGCCAGAGTACTCTTCGCGAATTTGATTCATGAATTAGACAAGTCAACACTTACTGCTCGTTATCCCGGGCAAGCCAGACGTTGGCATGGGCTCCCCAACCTAGTTTGCGGACGATCGTATATCGGTCCGGGGTGTCTTTAGGACCTAGAGATGCTCCCAGTCGTCCAGGATAATAGCCATATCCTTCCCTCGCTGATACGGATAGCGGCTCTTCGAGGCCAGCCTGATATCGCTGAATAACGGCCGAACGGCCAGTACTGAGTAACCTTCGAGACGTGAAATTTGAAGAAACAGAAGAGAATCTTTGAGCTGTCGTCGCTTTCGACAGGAAGCGACGCATAATAGTGTGGAAGAATAGAAAGAAAGAAAGAACGTGAAGAGGGGAAGAGGATGGATGGTGGTAACAAGACAAGAAATAAAGCCGAAATTTTAATCCCCCGCATTTGTGATGTGGTAAATTACTTAATCAGGGTCTCCAGGCGCCACCAATGGATGCATCATCGTGGCTGTGCTTCTTCGCGAATCTGGGGAACCTCCGTAGACCTAATCAAGAAGATCTAGAGTCTAGTTTAGGGCTATTCAAGATRAAAACGACCCATTATCGTGCTCCAGAGCCCCAAGAAACTAGCACTCACACACGGTCGGTCCTGCGAGCTGCCCTCGAATCAAGGTTTGTCGTTTTCCTTCGTGTGAACACCGAAGAACCGGATGGAAATGGGTGGAAATGAATAGCACGGGGTGAGATAGAAGTTCCTTTTGCTAAGAAACGTGCGCCAGTACAACTCAGACACAGTGAAACGCCTTCCTATCGCAGACTTTTTGGAATAAACGAGATAACTGTGCGGGTTCAACGCCATCGTTTATCAATAAGGCCGGCGGCAAATCTTTTGCTACAGGTNATCTCTTGCTGCAACGAGTGCACATGAGTTCGCTTGGATGGTAGGTCTCGCAGTCNTCGTCACAATTTTTTTACACCGACTGAAAGTAGATATGACCCAGACATACGTTGTTCGATAGACGCCAAGAATTGCACAAGAATAGCGCAGAACAGTGTTGTGGCTGACGGACAGCATCTACCAATCATAGGTAAGGGCGAGTGACAGCTGAAGTTGCCATGAGATCTCAACAAACCACAACCAGTCGGCTCTTTCCGTTCAACTAGACGCCGATGTTTCTCCTCTAGGCCAGCTATTGGCNACCCAAGAAGACCCTTCCCATAGCCTCGTGAACTTTGRACTCCTCTAGTCTCGTTTCGTCCAAGGTGCCATTGACTGGCCCCTGTGGGTTTCCTGTCGAGATTCCGAGTGAAGGGGCTCGGCTACGTTTCTTCAGCTCTCGATTTCAGTCTACTTGTTACTTTCAGGTCCCCGCACGATCAACAGCACAACCCTCGTTCACAACGGATATCCTTTCCCGTCCGGACTAGGCATAGCTGCGAGGAGTTGATATCCACAATTGGAAGTCTGAAGGATCGAAAGGTCTCCACGACGTCGAAGTGAAGGGGAAGCGGCAATGTGTGCTCTTCGGATCTCCTTCGATGATGGCGGTAAGAACCGCGCCGCCTGCTTTTAATCTTGAAGCTGGCCGAATGTTTGCGAAGTCCTGCAGATGCATGATTATCAACTTATACCGCGAGCACCTTTCATTAATTATTGCAGGAGGATCAGATCGACGGTGTCCGGCCATTGAAGAGAGAAAGAGTGGCCAATCGCATATTGAGAGCCCACCGTATTAGATCCGTATTTGCCTCATGCCTTGAGCTCACATTTATCAAAAAGTGGGTTGGCTGATCTACTTATATCTAGCGCCTACCGATACTCAGTTGAGAAGAATGTGGATTCAAGGGTACAGATCTGGAGGTTCCAGAAACTGAATGAATGTGGCGCACACTCTGAGTCGGATGGATGGGAAATTCTCAGTTATGTGACCCTACTGTATAAAACTAAATGCGCTTGTCCAAAATCAGCAGCATGGCGCAGCTGGAAGCGCGCAGGGCCCATAACCCTGAGGTCACTCGATCGAAACGAGTTGCTGCTATATTCACCTAATGTGCTACCTCTTTTGCCAACTCTTTTTTGCAGCGAAAAGGGACAATAAAAATCCTTTCCCAGACGGAAAAGGTATCGGTATACGGAACGTTACAGAGTGAGCCGGAACCTTTTTAGTGGGAAACCATTTTTTATTCAAATTTATTGCCACTTTTCCTTTCCGGAAAAGGTTTGGCCCACAGCGGTGCCACACTCTCATCAATATTTCATTTTACTTGCCATACCGAAAGATTTTGCAAAACACACCTAACCGTTTTTAGTGACTATTAATTCCACCAAACTAAATGCCTTATTCCAAATCCCTTATTCCAAGTGACAACAGAAACCCCTGAATGTGCAGATGTGGTGCGATGGGGCAAGCACTGAGATAAGTAGAGGTCTCAGGAAGTATCTGGATGAGTACATGTAGCTTACTGAGTATCAAAGGGTATCAACGAGCACGCTGGAATTGGCAATGATGTATCTGTCATGTTATACTACTCAGGGGACGGCCAGGAGATGCACTTAATCGAGGTACGAGAGCTCTTCCGGAAATTGTGCATGTCGGTTTCGTGACACTATCTCTTCCGCTACTCCTGCATAGCTCATGTTCATCACAACGCGCTCGCACCCGAGCGACCTATACGTTGCCAAGCGTTCTGCACGTGGAACGCGTCGCCAGTACCGGAGAATAATAGAACACAACATCTAGAAAGCAATCTTTCCCGTCCACTCGTACTTACTACCAGTCTTCTGCGTGGATGCTTGAAGCCCGACTCAGAGGACAGAAATGAGGGAAAACCACATTTCCTCATTCACTCCACCCGAGGTTATATTT